>JAZGTK010001119.1:0-44676 GCA_036877625.1 Ambastaia sidthimunki | reverse complement strand
GGCTTTCGAGCCTATACAGCTTGGAGTAAGACAACATGCATAAAGAGGATGATGTGGTCAAAATACTCATTTGCCTAATAATTCTGCACTCCCTGTATATTCGGTCCTACTGGCCTGTTAAACTATGTATGGATTCATGCGTTTGGAAGGGGGTGTGGCTTTGAAAAGCACTCTAAGGGGAGGGCTGGATATTGTCCTTTCAAAGCTAGGTTATCACTAGCCTCTCCAATATTGCCTACTTTTAAGGACCCTAAATTCCATATTGATGCGATGTTTGATGTTTTTTGGCAATGTGTCAATACAGTAACTTTTTTTAACCATGTGTGAGGTTTGCTTTTATTGAAGTTGGTGCACGGCAGAAGTTGCATGTTTGTTGAGGTGTGTGTTTTGCTGGGTTAATGCTGTGCTGCCGGTCTTTTTCTTTTACTTTATTGAAACTGATCACACAGGATGCATGTGTAACAAGATCCGTCTAGTGTAAAACTTTATCCGTTGCCTTCCTGCCCCATCAATCCCACTGAAGTTAGCTCATTTTTTTCTAATAGTGTAAACGTATAAATCCTATTTGTTTTCTTCTTAAATGGATTTTTAGCAATTACATATAAAGCCCTCAAAACAGACCTGCAAGATTCTTGAAGTACTATCTGCCTCAGTAGAAGCCAGTCAGTGTAATTTTTTAACTTCAAAATATTGCGCAAAGGATGTTGCTGTTACCATAGAAAAGGAGACGGTTAGAAAACAGTGACAGCTCAACAGTAATCACCCACACCCATAATGCTTTGTGAATTACGTAAGAATAACCTTGTTGTTGGGAAAAAGTTGTTGGGCTTATTTAAACATCCAAATAGTCTGCATTGTACCAAGTCAATAAGATCAGCACAGTTAGATGCCAAAAATCAGTGGAGAACAATATGACAGTCCTGCAATTCTGTTACAGCTATTATAAGAAGTTATTCCCCTGCTGCATGCAGGGCATTAAATACCCATAATTCCTTTCTGCCTGTCATTTAGAGCGCCTGAATGAAACAGTGGATAGTTCTCCCAAAAATGAAAACATCATTTTTCTTCACCATGTACTCTGCCTCATGTTGTTCCAAACCCAAAACGTTTCAGAAAAAGGCTTTGTTTTTATGTAGTGTTATTTACATTTAAGCATTAGGATTGATCCCAAAATATGCAAGAACCAATAATGTTTGTTGTCATTGATATTATTATAAAAAAGTCAATGTGAAACTATATGAGTAAATAATGACAGTTTTTATTTTAGGTAAACTAATTATTCCTTTAAAAATTGCAGTTTGCATATAAAATATCTGACTTATAATTGTGACTCTGTTGACAGAGCAAGAACAACCAGTGACTCAACTCCATGGCAACCTCAGCAGGAGACCTCCATCCCATAACTCTCCCACCACCTGTTTTTAAAACAGTTTACAGCATGAACTTTAGGAGAAAGCTCTCCGTGCCGCCCAGCAGCACACACCAGCAGTTTTGCAGTGGATGAAACTCAATGTCAAGACGATCGGTTTTCATTTTGTTGGACCTTTTTTGTGTCTTTTTTTATTCTTTGCTTTGTGTTTGTTAGAAGAAAGCAGCAGGATCTGATGCCTATGCATTTCTAATGTTGTTCATACGTTGTATTTTTAGACAACTTTTTCAGAGGCAAAATGAAATGCTCTATTTTTATAAGAAATTACTTGAAATTTTCTATCATATCTGCAGGGCTGTATGCTCATATCCAGTTTGTGAAATTATTTGATGTCTTATGCTGAAGTGTGCTCATTGTGTACATAGTGTACCTTATATGTAAAAAAAAATTGATTTTACAAAATGAACATTGTCTAGACACACCAAACAAACCAGCAGTGTCTATAATAAAGAGTCTTTTCTTTATCTTAAAGTAGGATCCATGAATAAAACTGACATCATTTAGTTTGTGTAACAGTGTGTTGCCTTGTCCACTTTTTCCAAACAGTTGACCACCCGGTTAAACTGATGCCTTATTTAAAACTCCAGTGATTCAGATGGTCAGCCAAACTTCACCAATATTCCCTCATTACTGCTAGATCACTTTCTTTCCGGTGTGATGTAAATCTCACAAAAATATGCAAGTTATGTTTCATCCCCCCAAAATCAAATTTAAACTTTAAATGATTTCATTGACATTAAATTGTGATAAACACATTTCATCCCAAATCGATTTTACTGTATTGTAAGAAAAATGTAATTCTTATTACTGTATTACAGTAATAAAAAGTAAAAACTATCTTGCCCAAGATTCATTAAGTTCATTAAAATCAATTGTTTTATTCACAATAGTCCTACAACTAGGCTTTATTTCTCAATGATTTTGAAGTGAAACCACATCATGAAGCTACTGAGATTCACCCCTTAATATTTAATTTCAGGGTGTAATTTATTGAGTAAAGCTACAGTGAAGTCATTAAGACAGCCATGCTGGTTATTTAAAATATGGTTATGTTTTGACTTTCTTCCCACAAGATCCCAGATTCACACTAAACTGGACACAGCAGGTTTACAGCAGCGTCATGTTACAAAAACTGCAACTCTGCTGGGAAACTCAGATGGCAGACAGCCAGGCAGCTTCTGTCATCCACTAGTGGGTGGAGAGAGATGAGAACAGCACATCAGCATGACAAAGACAAAACTGACTGAAGAGGATTTGGCAAAAAAATAGTTTTTGTGACATGACGGCTCAGATTAGATGATTATTGTGCTTCATGTTTCATGTCAAACTATTGCAGAGCAGCACGAACGTACAAACAGCACATCTGAGACATGGTCATGCTGATGTTTCAGTTGTGTTCAGAAAAGAAGAGGTGGGATACTGCTGCCAAACAGTAGACTCCATGAAGGAGGGACACTCCACTGTATAGACCCCTGTGTCTGAGAGAAAAGAAGGCCCAATGTTCAAACTATGTAAAATATTCTTTCCCTTTTAAAATTCAGTTATTACATTCAATTAACACCAGTTAATATGTCATGCTAAACCGAATACTATTTCAAGACTGTTTTTTCTTGCAGAAAACAGAATTTTGTTTTTCACTCATTCATCTAAACAATTCTAATGTTTCTTTTTTTGAGCCCCACAGTCATATACCTAAAGATTTGCCTAAAGATGCAAATTTCTAGTGATATTTTATATTTCTCACTAAACTTTTGATTAATAAGATAAAACACAGGTTCGTTTACTCTAATCACTTACAGGTTTTTGCTGCAGGTGGAGTCAGTCATTGAGATGGTTCAGAAGAGTGAAAGCATCAGGAATGTTGTCTCCTTCTGAACAGAAGATCAGCACTACAGCCATACAGATGTTTTCTGTGCAGCTGAGAAAGAAACAGGTCAGGAATTTACTATCAGTAAACTTTCAGTTTGTCAACAAAATGTGACCATAAAGTAGTACAAATTAACTAGATATGATTCTTAAATGGGCTAGAATTAATGTGCTATTGTGTAACACTTTTGTAACAATTTTTATTAAAACAGGACTGTAAAAGACACACAAAATAACTTTAAAACAAAAAAAGCACACAAAAGCTCATCTCATTTAATTCTCAATTCAATTAAAAAAGCTTTATTAATCCCAGGGGCAAATTGCTTGCTTGCTCATAATACGGCTGGAACTATAGAGATTTTTAAAGAGAACTTAAAACATTACCACACCTCATAGAACCACATGTAAAAAAGTTTATCCACATTAAATGGATTTCTTTAGCAGCAGGAGCAATACAGATGAGTTTTGCTTAAAAAAAAAGACAATATTTGGTTACACTTGTTCTTGAGAGAAACAGGAGGTTCCACATAAAGACCTTTGTCTTCATCACTATATAAATAAACAAGACTTCAGAATGATCATGTGTTTCTAGCACTTTGTAGGCATATTAACAACAAAAATATTGCTATGAGCAACATGCTTAAGAAGAGATCGGGGTATGCCGTTGTTTTGAAAAGACTCAATTATAGAACAGTAGTTAGATAATACATGTTATACACCAGTGCTGACTCTTCTTCAGTGTTTTCACTGTTTCATTTGCAGTAACGTTTTCTTCTTCAGAACATCAGCATTCAGTTCTTTCATCATCTCATAGGTCTGGGTAACAACAGCAGCTGTTCTAAAGCTCAAATCTAATTGGATGGCCAAGTTCACAACAAGGCAACGAGGAAAAAAACACTAGTCAGAAAAACTTTGTCTCGATGCAGCTGATGGCACCCGGTGTGAATGGCTCTATAGAGACCTGTTGTTTTAATTCAAAAGCTTTTTTTGTCCTTTTTGTTGCAAACCTGAAAGTTCATTTATGTCACAATCTTTTTAAAATGACCACAAATATATAACAGCATTATATATTGAAAAATGTAAGTTTGATAAGAATATTCCCTCATTTGTGCAGCAAGACTGAGAAACAGTGAATCAGCTGTAATACGAGTGTTTACCAGTCTGTGTAAAGAGCTTTGGTCACTCCTCCTCCAGGAACATAGAGCCGCTGCTCTGAGTCAGTTACGTCAGGAAACACACTGATTCTCTCCATCTCCCTCCAGCCCAGTTCCTCTCCTCTGACCCTCCACCTTCTGCTGAGACGGTGTCAACAAATACCGCAGAGAAGTGCTGCTCAGCAAAAGGAACAAGAGCACACAACACAAGCATCTGAATACATTTGTAGATTTACATTTATTCATTTGGCAGACGCTTTTATCCAAAGCGACTTACAGTGAATTCAAGGTATACATTTTTATCAGTACTTGTATTTCCTGGGATCAAACCCACAACCTTTGCGCTGCTAACGCAATGCTCTACCAGTTGAGCTACAGAAATACAGATAACCAGCCTTTTACAATATCTGTGAGTGCCACAAGTTTGTTAAGCATTCATATGAATACTCTGATTTAAAAAGCCTCAACAAAATGTACTAAACTATCTGTGTGGCTTGCTGATAAGAGGTAAGCCAGTACTTGCCATTAAAGTCTAAGGGTGTTGTCACACTAGGCATGGTTGCCTTGAACCATGAATCATGCCCGAGCATGATTGTCCGCTCTGGACATTCCAAGTAGTTCTATCCAAAAATGTTCTACCAATCACACTGGTCCAACGAACCATTAGAAGTAAAAGACCTTCCAGACCACCCTAGCAACAAGCTCAAATAAAAACACCTGAGCAACTACCAACAACCCTCTAACATCATTGTGGTGAGTTTCGCATGTGTAGCACCAATTACAATTTTTTTTGTTTTACATTTACATTCTATCTGTTCCCCAAAACTCAGCTGTGGTTTAAAGCTGGGATGTTTACATTACCCAAGTAGCTGTTGGTCATCTCTCTGATAAGCATGACTGCTGGACAACAGCACAGTTCTGAGGAATCCACAGCTCTTAATCCAGGAAACCAGCAACTTTCTGAATGATCGGACCTTTGTCTATGACAGACAGTAAACACTAGCTGTTTCTGTTCACAAGCGTTTCTAAGAAATCACTAACCTGGATGATGGGTGTCCGGATCTGCAGTACAAGCCGCAAGTCACTGTGGGAGTATACTGCACAGAAACACATCAAATACTTTGTATCCTAATACTTTGTACTAATGTAATCCACATGGATTAATAATGCAAGAGAAACAATGATGTTCAAGATTTACGCCATATTATCCTATTACCCTCTGCATTGGTACTAAGCAGGGAAGCATCTTCAGTAGATGTGGTGTAGGGATTATTCCCTGCCATGGGAATGAGACAGTCAGTGTGGAAGTATCCCACTCTGGGCATGTTCAGTGTTGAGATTATGACATCCACGGCGAGCTGCCCCACATTTCCAACAGATACTGCAGGCTATGTACATTAAAATAAGAATAATAAAGTAAATAATTGATAATAAAATAATAATTGATAACCGTCTAATATCTGTAAGATCACTGACTGCGGCAAACGTGTGATTGTTAAGTAATTAAATATCCTAGAAGCGTTAAACAGTTTACTTACCAAAACCAGGGTAAAACCTTTGAATGACGGAGCATTATCCCCCGTCCAAATGAACATTTTTTAGAATAAGCTATGTGTGCTTCCGTTGTAAAGTGAAATATTTTCAACGGTAGTGATTTTTACTTTCAGTTTACGGTACTGAGATAGGACCAGCGTCATCTCGTCACTCGTCAGGGCACCATAATGCCTGATTAAAATCAGAATAAAAATACTCTGTGAGATATGAGCATTCTTAATCTATTTAAAATAAATAAGTATGATGATGCTGATAATAAGAATACAGATTTATATAAAATTTACATTTTCAGATGAGGCTGAGAAAAGTTTATTGCTGATAGTTGGCCGCCTGATTAAACTGAAAAATGTCAAAATAAAGGTCTTAGACGTAGAAAAACGAAATGTATGTATCTTTATTTATTTGTTTGTTTGTCGTTAATTTTTCACTTTTTCTTACATGAACCATCAATTAATTAATAAAATTGACTATTTTATTTTAATTGTTTAAATATTTAGAAGATTTAAACAGTGAATTTAGAAGAATTAGATTAGTGTATCAGTTTTTATAACCCAATTAAAAATGCATAAAAAACGAATTCGTTTATTTATTTATTTATTTATTTATTTTTATGATTACTTTATGATATTAAAATTGAGTTTCTTTTATTTTTCATTTTTTCAAACTGTAACTTTTGCCTCTCCATCACTAATTACAAGTTACTTACAGTAAGTTTAAATAAAGTTTAAATAAACGAGAATAACAAGTTTAAAATTCTAAACAACTGCTGTAAGAACAAGTTACAAACGCTCCACCATGCTTAATACACACAACAACTTCTTTCTGTTAACAGAATGAAATCACACTGACATTTCCTGCAAAATTGGACCTGACATTATTATAAATTTACCATTGAATCGTGGAAAGGTAAGATGGTCGTTTTGAATGTACTTGCTTTTTTTTAACTATTAGTTTAAACAGTGGTGGAAATAATCACTGGGGGTATTGTAGTTGAGAAAACATTTCACATTTTTAAACCACATATACAGAAAATTGTCTCTGGTTACGTTGTGTAAAGCAAGGATGAGCTCAGACAGGTAAAAACAACACAATGTGAATAAAAGGCTGTAGCCAAGCATAACATAATCAACTGAGTGATCAAAAGGAGAATGTGTGTGTGTGTGTGTATGTGTGCACTATAAATATTAAAAATGAGAAACAAAGCATAGAAAAAGAACTGAAAGGTGAGGGGCACTAGCCGACACTGTAACTGTTTAACAATAGTATTAACATAAGAAACTAACATAAGTCTCCAAGATGTGAAGGCAGACAGGGAATAGCCTTTTTTTGTTTGCCCCACCGTCTATATGACTATATGATACATGGACTGACAGGATTTGTGAAGCCAGAGAAGAAACATCTAGATTGTAAACCCTGGCAAACATTTTCTGAGAAGACCAGTCAGCAGCTCAACAGATGTCCACAATAAAAGCACTATTCATCCAAGTTCAGGAGGAAGCAGAGGCCCTAGTAGAGTGAGCTCTACGCCTTACAGGGCATTCAACACCTTGATTCTTCTAGGCCAGTCTAGCAACCGATATGTTTTTGTTCAGATACAGCCTTTCCTTTAGAACCTCCCCCATAACATACAAGCTGTTTGAGAGTAATGGTAGCAGAGCTGTTTTAATTGAAGCCTGGCTGCCTGTAGCGGCTCAAATGGCAGGAGAGATAAAACTTTCAGGACCAAGGTTAGGTCGCAAGAAGGAAGAGTGGGAGGGCAAGAGGGATGCAGCCTTCTCGTGCCTCTCAAAACCCTGGCCACTGACTCATGCTTGCTTACTGAATGCCCATCAATGTGGACAATAAAAGCAGTGATAACGACTACATAAATCTTTAAGGTAGATGGCTTACTGCTGCCAACCAGCCGTTGCTGTAGATATTCCAGAATGTTAAACAGGATATAAACAGTGGCACTCTCCTCATACCATTTAACAAAAACATTTAGGGGAATACAAACATCTAGTAGACAGCACCCATGATGCTGAAATTGTGTCTGTAATGTCTGAGGGTATGAGAGAATTAATAGTCTCCACTGATCAGCCACACAGGGTTGCTCGGGGTTGGGAAGCCAGATTGGACCTCTTGCTTAAGACAGGAGGTCACATCTCATTATGGGGTGACCTGAATTTATTCTCCTCTTTGATTTTGTGCAATACACGAGATAAAATCTTAACAGAAGAAACGTATATTTGCTGGTCCTCCGCCATGGTGTCGTAAAAATGCCCAAAAAGGGGATCATGACAGGAAGTAGAAGAGGGGACAGTAAATGTTCTCCTCTGTCTCAGATTGATCTATTTCTGCTTTCTGATCTAATTCGGATGACCAGGAACATGTACTGCTCTGATAGAAGCTAGATGGTGGTCAGCCCAACTAAGAACACAAGCAGCTTGTCTCAAGAGGGCTGTTGACTGCAGGCCGCATCGGAGGTTAATATAAGACATAAGATATGTTGCTTAACATAAGCAAAGCATAATCATATGTTGATTATTAGAATAAGAACAATAATAATACACTATTCAGACTTGAGAAAATCCACAATTTGAAATTGACAATGAGATTTGGGCTCAAGTATGTACCCTCCACTATGTAGGAGTCTAAAGATCTGCAGTTATAGTACAAAGTAATATAGTATATAAATATAGTAATATAGTATATAAATATAGTAATATAGTATAAAATGCAGTTATCATTTGCAAATGCAAGTATTATTATCATTATGCAGTTGAAATATCATTTTTTCAGCAAGTCATGCCCATCAATAGAGGTTGTTCCTGGAAAGTTGAAAGAATATCTAATGTCTTAGAAGATCCCAAATTGCAAGGCCATGATTTGGTTTAAAGAAATGTAGCAATGTATATTTTTAATGCTTTAGTCCAAACTATTACATGTCTGGCTTACAAAAAAGCCAATGAAATGCATCTCAACTACAGTTAAACTGAAAAGTGTTTTTGTTTTAGCTTAATTAAAAGATTCTCAATTTTTTTGCCTAAAATTGAAATAGATGCATATTTTGAATTTAATATCTTATTGTCACAGACACGCCCAGTTCTCATCTCCACCAATCACAGCGCACCCCGTCACCTGAGGTGTAATTACACACCTGCACCTCATCATGCTCGTCAAAAGAACTATATAAACACACACCTCGTCTCAGTTCACTGTCTGGTTTGGAGATACAACATGGACTGTTTCCTGTGATACTCCTCCAGCATGGCCCCCTTCCTCCAGTTCTCATTGAATTGAAACTTTGGTAGTAAAAAATTGAAAAAAACTGTCACTAGGTGGTCTTACTTTATCATTTTAATCCTGATCCTTTGTACTGACAGCATTGCACATTTTATAAGTTTCCAATTACCAACACAGCTTTGGTGTGTTTGATAATGGAGAAACACAAATGTGCTGTGGGTCCACAGGAGCAAGATTAAGTGTCACTGATATACCCTAAAGAGCACATATCATATATCTACTGTTTTGTTCTTTTAGGGTGTGTGAATATGAATGGGGCCCTGTAGGCTTGTTCAAACAGAGCCACTGCTTTTATGACGTCAGCACCCCTCTGGTTGAGGATGTCCACTCTTATCTGAAAAGCTGAAACACGTTTTCTGATATCCTCTGTTGGGTTCTGCAGCTGGTGTTGTGGGCACCTGCAGAACTTCATTTGCCACAGTCTCAATGTTCTCCAGGTCAGCTCCATCTTCTCCAGAAACCAGTGACATCAGCAGAATTAATTAATAATTATTAAATATTAAGGGAACAAAACAGATCATTCAAACAACTGATGGTACTTCCCATTTTAGGAAAAACATTCAAAATGGGTCTTACAAGTGAGGAAGTCTTATATCTGTTTGTTGAGTTGGTGCAGGTCCTGGTTGCTGCTGTCCACACCTACTACAATGCCTTCTTCACTTAATAGTTTAGCTGTTCTCATGAGCTTTTTATAAAGAGAAGTTCTGAATGGTGGCATATCTCTAGAAAATGCATTTCATCTTTTCAATATCAACAGCAGAAACAGTATCTCCTGAGAAAACTTACCATTTTGGAAAGCTTGTCCACTTCCTCCATTGAGCTAATTATCCCCAGCTCAAAGTCTTTGGCCTTCTGCCAGATATTATGAGCCAGTATAATGAGGTCATCGCAGCCCTCTTCTCCACACTTTGTTTCCCGTCTCATCGACACAGCTCAGGCTGTCAAAAGATTTAGCACAGTTCTCAGAGACTGTTGGACTTCCACATCTTCCACATCTGTATCTGGAGACAGAGCAGTTAATTAAAGCTTGGTTTTCATTAGGATATTGCTATGTGGTTGCTTACTGGACCAATCAAAAGAGCCCAAATTCTCTATGATTCCATTAGATATGGCTGAGGTTCTGTCTTTAATGTAAGTCTAGGGAATTTTCAAGCAGATCAGTTGGATCATTCAGAAAAGCAAACCTCTCCATGCCACATTCATCTTTCATGATTTTTAATGCTTTTTATATTAATGAAGATTTTAAGAATTTTAATATTTTTTGACTGAGGATGAAGTTTTGAGATCTACAGATTACAGTATGTTTTTAAAGTAAAGCAAATTTGTTATCCCAAAAAGCCAAGGGAAGGCTACATGTCAGAGGAGAGATGCATGTCTTTTATAAGATAGCAACTCTAGGGTATAAACTCAACATTACCAGATCAAACAGCAACAGTATAGTTTTAATGATCATTTTGATTGTTTTTCATTGTTGAATGAATGTTTTCTGTTGTGTTAAATAATGTTTTTTATCTTTTAGAGCACATGAAACATGTGTTTGTTAACATCTATTTTGTGTGTGTGAAATGTTTATAATACTCTAGGTCTCTGTGGTCACAAGTTCATTAGCTGCATGTGATAACAGTGCAGCCTCCACAGGGTCACCAGCATCACTGATTTGTTTAAACTGCTTTAGCAGTTCAACTCTTTTGGATTACAGTCACGCCATAGTCTTATAGTCACAAAATAACAATTCAATTACATACACACTACCAGTCAAATGTTTGTGGAAACACTTGATTAAAAAGTTTTTCATCTTAAAAATCTTTTCATCTAAAGCTTAAATGTTTAAAATGTTTATTTAAATGTTTTTAATTATTATTATAATTATTATTGTAAACAAAATATTACCAACATAATTTCTGTTGTTAGAAAATGAATCATTTTTGTAAATACTAGGCAAATTTTAAATTTGTAGTTTAATTTTAATTTCTACTGAACATAGCTCCCAAGATCACATTTGTGTTATTTTATGGTTTTGATAAGTTCATTGTTATTCTAAAATGTGGAAAAAATATCAATAAAGAATAGTAAGTGTTTTTGACCGGTTCTGTATATACAAAATATAAAAAATAATATTAGATAGATAGAATGACCACACAAATTGACATTGAAGAGACACTGTCTTGTCTCTTACTCCATTTGTGTTTAAAATCTATAGTCCTGATGTGTTTGCTGATTTTAACAGGGTGTGTGTGTGTGTGTGTGTGTGTGTGTGTGTGTGTGTGTGTGTGTGTGTGTGTGTGCTCGTGTATGTGCGTGTTTTTCTGAGGGAGGATCAGAGTAACTTTAACAGCCAGACTTCAGCTGTGTGCTATTTCTAGAGCATTAGATAATGACCTGACATTAGAGGTCAGAATAAATCTGTTTACATCTTCAACTCTTTACCACGTAACACCTTGTGTGATTATTTCAATATATCAGGGTTGTACAAAAATATAATCAGTGTTCAAAGATGGCAACCACAAACTATAACAAATCACTCATTTTAGATGTCATATAAAATATTCTGCTTTATAGTGCCAATTAAAATTCAAGTTTGCATTCATACACAATATATACAATATATACTTTTATATTCAACTCTTAGATATAATAGTTCTGCATTAAACATTATATTTATTCCCGTTCAACTCAATGAAATCTGTTTAGCCAGTGTAAACCCTAAAGAACAATGACCTGCTACTGCTGTCTTTCTCTATAGGCATTCATTAGCTAAATACAATGCCAGTGATCACTTGTCAAAATGTCAATGATTGATGCTTATTGCTCTCTGATGGAGTTGTTAACAGATCTTCCAGCAGGGGCTAACTGAATCAGACTAACTAGCCAGACCCTGACCAGGTCTTGTTTCTAGGCACCAGCTAGCAGAGAGGTTGAGTCACGAAACATATTCTAACATACCCAGCATACACACATACAGACACATACAAAGCACCTCTCAGATCACCTAACGCAACCCTTTTCTCACACCTTAATCACAAATGACAGCTGAAAAACAGGAATCAAACTGTGTGTCCTGTCGGCATGTTACCGTGTACTGCTCTAGGTTTGAGTCTTGGCTGTTGCATTTGTTTTCTAAATCACTTCATTCTTGACGGTTAATTTTGAGAAGCGAGATGAAGGGAATGAAGATTGTGGCAATGGCATTTTGAGACATGTGCCGGGTGTTGTGGCTTTAGAGTGTTATGGGTCATTGCCAGGTCATATGTGGTTGTTCATGATGTTCTGAGTGCATGTTGCAATGTGTTTGCAAGTGTTATTGGGGAGTGGTTGCTTACTGGTCCAAATCAACAGGGCTCACCCTAGATATGGATAAAATATAAAACAAAATTGTAGGTCTGGTCTAAATAATAATAAAAACACAGTTATAGTGTGTAGACTGTCTAAAGTTGAATATTGAAATCAGGTGGTTGCCTGCAAGAGTACCAGTGACACTCTACCACTAATGAAGCTACAGTGATACACATCAAATTCCCGCTTCTGCACAGTTAAGCATTCATTAGATATTTACAATCATCCCTATTTAAAGTCGAACGTTTTCAAAACTGCTGCCAGGGTGATTTGATCAACAGCATCTATAAATGCAAACCACATTTAGTTCAGTGTGCAGACGTGTTGTGTTAAAGAGAGGAAATCCTCTCTGCATTGCCATCACCTTTTTGCTGACATTGCAAAAGACTCACGACCTTATGTCTCCCAAAGTCTTCACAGGATTAATTCTCCAAAGCCTTGTCTTTGGAACACATTGAGCAAAGAGCAGACACGCGCACACACACATACACACACACACACACCTACCTCACAAAACACCCAATCACAAGTCCCATTCTGTAGTTGAAGTACTCCTCACCTCTGTGGGATGTAAGTGGGCAGTTAGGTAACAGATAATCATAGAGAGCTTGGCCTTCCCATAGAGTTCTCACTGTCCATGTAAAGCTGATGTTTTCTAAAGATAAGAGTCTGTGGTCTGGCATGGACCAGCTGACAGTGCTGCCAGCTCAGAGCCAACCGGTGCTTTCACCCCGGGGGGAGAGTACAGGATGGACAAGGGTTTTATCCAGCAAATATCTGGATCTTATCTAACTGAAAGTCAGAAAGTAAAATGACACAAAAGATGTCAGTGAATATCTCAACTGATTCCCCTAAACTGCTGTGAGATTTAACAGAGATCAAATTGAGATTTCTGTGTAGGTCTCATGCTTCTAAATTTTTCTGCTAAAAAGACCCAGAATGATCCTGATAATGACTCACACTGCGTTTAGATTTGATAAGACAGTCTGCAGGACTTCAATGAACATTTGACATCAGTATATAATTTTCCAAAACCAGAATCTGAATGCAAAGATGATATATTATGTTTCATGTGCACTGTGTATCAAATGTTATTAGTAATTTTATCACAGTGGTTTTGGGTGGTTCAGTGGGTAGCACGGTTGTCTCACAGCAGTGAGGTCCCCAGTTCAACTCCTGCCTGTGCCAGGAGGTCTTTTTGTGTGGAGTTTGCATGTTCTCCCTGTGTCCGTGTGGGTCCATGTTTAAAAAGTTTTTACCAATGTTACTGTAAGAATGTTTTTGATAACGTTGACAGAACTTTCAGAGAACATTGACCAATAGCTGGGAAATTCCTCTAATTGTACTACAAATGTTTTCCCATTTTTATCTCCCCATTTAATTTTAGGAGAAAACATCTACCACAAAGTAAATACTTTGATGAAACATAACTAAGAACTAAGTCTTCAAACAATAAAATCTTTGAGCAATAGCATTTTTCTCAGACAACTTACAATACAGAATCTGTGCAAATAAATGCAAATACCTCTAGACACCATAAACATCAATGTTTACGAAAGAAACATTATAATATATTGTGTTTCATGCATTACGCTTGCAAATCAAACCCTGGATATCTGCATAAGATTGCATTACATGTGTTTTGCATGTGCACCTGTTTCATTATAAGGCAGTCACGGTTCAGACTGTACATCTGCAGATGACTGACTCAGCATGCTGCTTTAAAAACTTAACGTCTGTACGTTAAGTCTAATTGGTGAAGGCTTTGACTTTCTTATAATCTGCTTAGATAAAGCATGTCATTGCATAACAATGTGATCTTGACAAGAAAGTCTTTGCAGAACAAAAAGTACATTTTTAAAATAATAATGCAACCACAAATGTGACAAATGCATGCATTTCTGAACATGTTAAATAATGACTAAGATTGATGCATAAATTAAACGCATTCTAATTGTATTGCAACTTTATTTTATTATATGTATATATAATGACATTGTAAATGTAATAGTTTTATTTTTCTGACTTTTCTAAAAAGTAATCAAGAAGTGACAGAAAGAGTCAATGCTGAGTTTCTGTTGCCAGGGCAACGGTGGCTCTCATAGGCTTCTCAGATGGGTCATGTGACCGGCAGCTTTGACGTCAGTGAGGGAGGCAGTGTGGTGCTGTGAATTCAACTGCTTGCAGTGAGTCTTGTGGAGTTTCTCTGTGCTGCAAAGTTCCTGACACCTGTGGCTGCGTCTCGTCGCTGAGGCCGCTCAGAGCCTCTTCTCTGCAGAGCTCCACAGGTTATGGCCATCTAACATCTCCTGACACAGCACCAGAATAACCACCTGAGGTGAGTTTTGTTTCCTCTGTTATAGGAAAAGTCTCAGTGCTGTTCTGTTCTGGCCATATGTGAGGCACAGTCAAGAAAAGAGGAACATTTTACATTTTAAAGACACTATAGATTATGAGATTGTTCAAACTAAAGGTATCTAATGAGCTTTAAATAAATGAAAAGCTGACCTGAGTGGATTTCAGATCTGCTGGCTTTGGGTAAATCCAGGAACATAAGGTCAGGAGAGGAGAACCCTGATGGACTCCAGAGGAGAAACAGCATCTATCACTGAATGTTATATCACTTACAGAACATAAACTATGATTTGCCAAATTGACAGCATGTACAGCAGCATATTGACAACAACATATTCAAAACCAATGCAGTGTGAGAAAAATGAAAGCAGTGTCTTTGGAACGATTTCTCCATACATATGCAAATATATCTCACTATAGTTAAAACAGCTCACCTATTATTTCACATAGTCATATGGATTCATGGGAAATAGGAAACAAGCCTCAAAAGACATTGGTCAGTCATTTATTAGTTGATCACAGGTCCTTATACAGGACAATAAAACAAAATTGGAGACTTCATTTCCTAGAGCTTAAGAGAATGTGCATGGTGACAGGTGCTCTCAAAACATTCAACAAAACAGCTCAGGTTGCAGGAAGTCACTGAGGCTTTTTTTTGTTGCATTGTTGCGGCACACATGTGAGCTGCACTGTGACGTGAGTGAAGTTTTAAGATGACAGTCTGTTCACAGACTTTAAAAAACATCTGATAGAATTTTGGCCCACAATCTGTCTAAAAAGAAACATGTGGGCGCTTGGAAAACTGTGACGGTCTATAGGGATGTGGAAACAGAGAGGCTGAGCTTGGTGGGAGAGTTTAGTAAAGCCCCAGAGAGAGAGTGAGAGAGAGAGAAAGAATGAAAGAGGGAGAAGGAAATGTAGAATACGAGAGGGGAGTGAACATTTGAGATCTTTCTGAGAACAACTGCAGCAGCTAAACTTTGGCAACATATAGAGAAGAAAGAAAACTGAGAACATCGTAAAAGTCCTGAAGAGAAAAGAGTGAAACAGAGTAACATCATTTATGACAAGGTGAGTAAAGAAGCCAAATAATCTGAGTGATGAGCAGATGATTGTCCTGCCGTGTAACATGTTATACTTCTACAAGCATTTGATTGAGAGGATACTCGATTTATAATGCTGATTGATTCTAGCAGCTAAAAATACAATGTTAGTTTGTTAGTGACAAAAAATGTTATTTGGGCTACTGCAGCATCTACTGCAGGGTCTAGCCTATTGCTAGCTTATTAATCACATCATCTGGGCAGTTTATTTGGTTTGGCATTAAGGCATAAGTTCCAGTGCTGCCCTTAATGTTTTGTTTTTGGTTGAATTTGTCAAGAACGTAAAAATATAGACTTGGTGGCGAGTTCTTAAGTAGGCAGATGATGTCGGCTGCCAGATCACTTCTTATAAGCTATTCGAAACTCTTCACTTTCTCTCAGTGTTAGCTTCAGTGTAGTTGAAGTAAATATGTGCAGCTTTGTGTAGCTTGTCTCGCGTACAGAACGTTTCATTAAGTGTTGAAAGCTTTACAGTCAAGGTTTTTAGGTTTTAGTGGTCTGTGATGCCCAGTGGAATGCCAGTGTGTGTGGTGTTCAATCTGAAGGCCTCAGTCTTGTCAGGATTGTATGTATTTTTAATGAGGCTACATTATCTAAGGGCACAATTCATCACTCCACTGATAAGCCAGAGTAAACACAGACAGTTGAGAAGAGTAATGAGGCATCATAAAACTGTGATAATTAGCCACAGCCAGTCATTTTACAACATTCAGTTTGCGAGGTTGGTGAAAATAACAGCAAAATCATTTTTTGTTTGTTTTTATCGTGTGAAGTGTCACGTAACGTTTGCTATAAGTGACCGTGATTGTAAACGGTGAGAGTAAACCACTTCTAAGGCAGGTTTCTAAAAATAGGAGCTTAACAAATATTTACTCGAACAGTATGCAACAGAATTCAGACGCCACATGTGGAGTGTGATGCGCTGATGGCGGCTGGTGCTTTCTCACAGAATGATGGAGGTTGTGTCAGGGTGAAACAAGGACAGCTTTGCAAAAAATTAAGGCTGATTTTAGAAGCTGATTGACAGTTGCACTTAAGGTGGTAAATTTAAACTAAACAGAAATAGTTTACCTCAAAAGTCTGGATAATAATATAAACATGTTGCTTTGTCGAAATGAAACTAACTAACTTTTTGTGACTTTGTTACTGGTAAAGTTAAAAGTGACATTTATTTATTTTTCCTGTTAAATGCAGATGGAAGGTTTCCCTGTGTTAGTGTCGGGTTATGTTTTTCTGAAGAGCCATTTACACTGTTTTACTGTGTTTTAAAATAAATTGGGAAAGCAAAGCAGAGGTCACAACTGAGACAGAAGGTCACGGTTTATTTTCTGACTCTCAGAATCCTCATAAAACATCACAGATCTTCATCTATAAATAGCTGTGCAGAATTCAAGCTTCTCTTTAAGCTCTTGATATATTTAATGAAAAGGATTTATTCTGTATAACATATGTGGATGTTTTCTGTAATCAGCTTATGTTTACTGTTGGATGGTCCATATATCATAGATTTATGCACAATTCACAGTGATGCTGATAGTATGTTATTAGAATTCTTGGTCTACTATGTCTTCAAACGCTTGTCATTTTGACTTTTAACATTTTGACTTGTTCTCTGTGTTATCAGTTGAATCCAGTGGAATGTTTCTGCTGCTTTTACTTGATCACCTCATCCTGCTATAGGATATTTAGTTCCACTTATATAACAGACACGAGTCTATGTTTTTTATCCTATTGCTTCAGATTAGCGCCCCAGAGGCCCTTGAGTTAATCCTGCAGGTACAAGGGAGAGAGAGAGAGAGAGAGAGAGAGAGAGAGGGAGGGCAGATTTTGGATATTAATTAAAGTAAAAATACCTATAATTTATAAGTATTTATAAAAAGTTTATCTGCCTTCAAACATTAAGTTCATTTCGGTTAGATTGTTATACATCAGAGTTATACATCAGCATGTTGAACCTTTAAAATAATAGACTTGTATGTTTCAAACTTGAAAACACAGATAAAACCTGCATAAAATGGTTGCAAATGAGTCATATTTTGATATATTACAGATTTGGTATTAGCATAAAACACATGTAAAGTGTAGAAATGTAGAGGTAAACAGCTGTGTGCCCACAAAACCAAGTCTTGCACGTGTCATGATACGCTAGGCTATGTGTGAGAGACATAAGACAACATTTGCAATGAATGACTGATCCTGATACTGTACACTTTTATACTGGGATAAGAGAATCCATTTTATGAAATTCTGTTTATAAACCTAAGCTTAAAATCTAGCATATACCTACTGAAACTAGCAACATACGTGAGTAAATTTCCCCCTGATTCATGTCACTAAATGTACCCATGCTAACTCATAAACAGATAAGCTCTGTGCTGTTCTTTGTTGCACAGTTACTAGAATATTTAGTTGTACTTGCTTGAGAAAGCAGAGGGAAATGATGACAGCTTTGCACATTCATTCCATGACTGCGTCAGGCCCCTCCTAAAGACACACACAGCATATGACGATTTCCATAGTCATAGTTCAGTTTTTCAGCTTGTGTTTTATTTGCCTGCTGTGGTTTTGGGGGTGGAGTAGGTGTGTGGGAAAAATATCAACCTTTCTGTCATGTGTCATGTGTCTTCCTGTGCTGAAATTCACCTCGTTTGTATGTCCTTTCATCTGAGCGGGTTACACATTTAAAAGTCAGGCTGGATCTTCTATATGTTGTCTGATGATGTATCCAAGTAATAGTTAAATGTTATATAGCGTGTGTTTATAACAATATGTTCTTTCTCTGACATGTTGAGCTCTGATGCTCTTTTTGTCAGTGTGAGTTTGAATCTGACATGAAACCTTTACAGATCAGTCCTCCCTGTTGTTTCCTGTCATCTCTCTAATGTCAAGAAAGAAAAGTCAAAATATAACATGTGTAAATTAGATGTTTGGTGAACCATTGTGTTCTCATCCTGAGCATTGGTGGCCTTGTTGTGCTTAATATAGGCCTATAGGATTCTGCTCTGTACCAGTGTAATTTACTACCTAATGCATAGGTCAGCTTCAGTCCACTGTAGTTTGCTATATAATCCATCATGTTTGGGCTCAATGACTAATTGGTTGTTGGCGTGATGCTAATATATAGCTTTACTTGGTTGTTTCTAGAAATAGTTAATTGCAAAAACAGATGTATGACTGTTTGGTGGCTTTCAAATGTTACCTGAGTCACCTGTCCTTCCCTCACCGTGAGGACATCAGTACATTGTGTCCACCTGCAGGAGCACACGGGGAAAGGAGCATATGTGCGTCACCAGAGTGCTTTTAAAGACACTAAGAGTCTTAGGGTTAATTTAAGACAGAGATCTTTGAGCTGTTGGCCCTGGAAATAGAGAGTCCAAGAAGCAGCTCTGCTTTATAAATACAAGATGAGCTCAGGTTATCAAGAGCAGCTGTCCTGAGTAGACATCAGGCGTGAGGTTCTGAAAGCTCAACTGGACATCACACTAACAATCCTCATGTATTTGATTCCCAGGAAAGACACAGTGACCAACCAAACCATAAAAGCACTGTAAGTTGCGTCGGATACAGATATTGGTAACACTTTATTTCAATATTATATATTTATTTTTAGACATTCTACACACTATAAGTAACTTTGCAACTACTTGACAACTAGCAATCATTAGAGTATTAGACTGTCTGTTTAATATCTGCTAACACTGTATTGTGATGGTTCCCTACAGACATTCTACTGACTATAATTTTGCAAGTAAATGTTAATTTATTCTAATAATCCTAATTCTATCCCTGACCTTAATCTTAACCTAAAGGTTATAGGTAAAGTGGTCTAAAGTGGACTATTGAAACAAAATTAGTTGTCATCTGCCAAATATAAATGTAAATGTGATTTTTTTGGGTGATAGAACAGGCCAGCACAATAATTAACTGATATCAAACAATGACAAACGTTTATGTGTGATTAATCACAAGTAGTTTTCACAAAATCTGTTGCCAGAGCACTCAGATTTCAGTTGTTAAAACTAACCACAAAAGGCATCTCTTCTACTACAGTATCGCTCATATTTCAGGATTCAAATTGTGTTTACTGAGGATGTGAGAGGTGTGATAATACTTTTTTTTTAAATAATCTGATGTTTTATTTTCACCTAGTGGATGATAAAGTAGACTTACATTAATGACATAGCAGAATCACATCTAAGGGACAGAATACAGTAACTGAGACTTGGGGATGGGCACTTTTAACTTGGACCAGTGAACATCCTCATAAAATTCAATCATTTGATTTGCTGATATTCTTAATGTATTCATCTGTGAGGCTGTGTCCCTCTGCATTAATTAAACCGTGTTTAAAGTACATATCCCACACATTGTTTGTTTAATCCATAACTTCGATTGTTGTATAATGGCACATTATTTGATAGGCCGTCCATTCAAACACGACTGTGTTTTACGCCTGACAAACAGCAAGATTAGACTGTCTGTCACCATGACAACATGCTGCAACACAACACAAATGCTACATATCCATTAAGTAATTCAACTCTATTTGATAATGGCAATTTCATGATTGTGTGGCATCCACAGCGCTGCTATAAATGCACTGGACAAATTGGCCTGTTGTGCTTTTAGGGTCTAGTGCTTTGTGGGGGGTGAGGAAGGTATGCGGCTCTTTAGCGAAGACGTGGATAAAGGTTTTAATTCAGTCATGTTACAGAGGAGCAAAAGAGTCTGAACAACAAACTTAAAGAAGCTTCAGATGTTTAACATACAGTCACGTGTGAGAGTTTGACCTTTATATGGTTACCACACTAGAAGGACATTGTCATAAAAAAGAAAAATGTCAAACAATGTCTCTTTATTAGCTCAGTTGTTTCTTCTTTTCCTCTGTACTTCTGTTGTACTGTATGTTAACAATTGTCTCAATTGTTTCTTGTAGGCAAATGTCTGGGATAAAGTTGACATTTAAAAAAAAAAAAATTTTGGCAATTTAAAAAAAAGCTTGGCCAGTTTGTATATTAATTGTATTTGTTATAAAGTTATAAGATTTTATAGAAGTTATGTTATTGTCATTGTAATGTCAATCAAAATAAATATATTCATAATATATCATAATATGAGCTGCTCTGACTGGTATGTACATATGACCAGCCATTCAGTCATTATTCTTTCTCACAGAAATGATAAAAAGTGTAAAGACAGTTTCCAAATAAACATGCACATAGTGGATATGACAGAGGAACAGCTAGACATTTTGTTCCTCATTTCTAATTTTTAATTTCTATTCTTTAAAATGTTGTTTTTTCTGTTATTGTTTTCTGTTTATTGAATAAGGAATGAATAAACATGCTATATATAGTGAGGGGCTGATGGTCACATGTGCTACGTGAGGAACATTGAAAGGCAAGCTGATGAACTGCTTCCTGTTTACAAACGGAGGTTCAGTTTCTCGTTCTCTTCGTCTTTCTAAATGTTATTTTTTGCCCCCCATCACTCTGTCCTCTCTCATCTCTGTGGACATAGATGGGTCACGTGCAGACGTTTTTCTGAACGCAACCACAAAACCCCAGTAACTTTAATAGCATGTTCCCATTTCTGTGTTTCCAACGTTACTTTGCTGTTTTAGCAAATGTATGTATTTTGGTATGTAAAGCTTGTGTTTACTTTGTTTACATTTTACTACACAGTGTAATATAAAAAAAGACAAAGTTGTGTCTCTTGGTGATGTGTTAACTCAGAGTTCTCAGCTCTTGCCCTCTAGATTTATTTTTCTGCAGAGTTCAGATCCAACCTGATCAAACTCAGGTGAGCTGACCAGGGTTGGAGCAATGCAATAATAAAAATAATAACAATAATACCAGTTTTCTAAAGTACCTTTAAAAGACTGGTGTATAGGAAAGAGCTTAAAATATCAACCCAGTTACCATCTTTTCGTGTTGTAAACAGCTAATGATTGAAGAAATATCTGCATTTAAATCTTTAGGAAGCACCTTGTCATTAAAAGACTTTGAGCACAAGGTCATTTAAATGGTCAGACTGTCAACCCTGTGACCTTTAACCCCGTTTCTTTTCTGCAGGCATAATTAAAGCATAACATTTGCTACATATTTTTATTTTAAAACATTATTTGTCTTGTTTGATTGACCGCAACATGAGCTCTCAGGATAATGTGTTCTGAGGCTGTAAGTGACTGCAGACAGACAAGTCTGTAGATTTGCATCAGGAAATGATTGTGGTGCAGCTGCACACACACTCACACACACACATACATACACACACACATTGCAGCAGGTGAAAGCATCACTGTGGTCTACCAATGGAAAGTTCAGTTGACAGATGGGAAAAGGAAGACAGGTTTTAAACTTGTGTTAGATACGTGGTGCCTTGCCTGCACATCAGTAAAGTCCCTAGACAGTCCCAAACAATTATATACTGCAGTTTTCTTATGACTATTTCTGTTGTTCAGGTGGCTTTTTTTCAGAGCTCAGAAAAGTTTATTGAGTTCTTACTTACTTAAATGTGTAGTTTATGTATCAAGATCTGTATCATCTTTGCCTCCTAAAATTCTAATTTGAAGACACAAATGAGAAAATTACTGACCCACAGTAGAAGCAGAGTCTTAGATGGTCTTAGATGACTTTTAAATATGAGCACAGTTGGAGACATTATTGAGATCTCTTCTGAAACTCTAAGGGATACACATGAGATTACTTGGGGTCTTTTCTCAGCAGAAAAATATGAAAAACAAGAAACTTAGGATCTTGAAATAACTGTTTACTTTTTTCTCTCACAACTAGGTGAAACCAGACCATCAACATGGGCAAGCAGAACAGCAAGCTTCGTCCTGAGGTGATACAGGACCTGGTGGAAAACACAGACTTCACAGAGCATGAGATCCAGGAGTGGTACAAGGGCTTCCTGCGGGACTGCCCCAGTGGTGCACTCACCATGGAGGAATTTAAGAAGATCTACGGCAATTTCTTTCCCTATGGAGATGCGTCGAAGTTTGCAGAGCATGTTTTCCGAACCTTCGATGCCAATGGTGATGGAACAATAGACTTCAGAGAGTTTATCATTGCACTGAGCGTTACGTCACGTGGACGGTTAGACCAGAAGCTAAAGTGGGCCTTCAGTATGTACGACCTGGATGGCAATGGATACATTAGCAAAGCAGAAATGCTAGAGATTGTACAGGTGTGTGATTTTGGTTATGTATTTCAGCAATGTTCAGTTAAACAGAGTCCCTACAAAACCTTCTGCAACAAAGTTCCAAATAATACATTTGAAGGGACGTGAGCAGCAACAACCTTTTGTCTCATGCTGGGCACACACTGTGCGATTTTTAAAAGCCCTTCATGTTTGTTGCTTGTCAGGCTGTATGAAAATGGTCACAGCTATAAGCCACGTCACACTGTGGGATCTCAGTTGTCATTAATGTCGGATTGAATGACAATTGACACGTTAAAGATTGGTAAGAAGACGTGCAGAGTTTCACGTTATGAGTGTTATCAATCCATTAAACACTTGGTGACAGTAGCTGCATTCACACACAGAATTGAAATGGTAGCTAGCAAACAAAAACAATCTGTAGTTAATTTTTATCTATGGTCCTATTGGGTCATGATTTGACCTTGTCATAAGAGAAGCCACACTACAGGGACTGTAGCTTAACACATCTGACACTGGCAGTATTTAATCAGAGAAAAATATGAATGTAATGATCATGAATTGGCTGGTGACAAATATGTCAAATGCGCGATCAAAGTCTTTAGATATTGGGATTCTCCAGCTTTGTCCCAGAGGGCCAAATTGCGGCTAGAATTGTATAGTGTGCACCCGACTTTAGGATGATGTAAGTTCTCAAATGTGTTCACTTCAAGTGTCGTTGTGCAGGCCAATCTTTGCTATAATTTGCATTCGGTTTACACAGTGCCACCTCAAGCTGAAAGTTAAATATTTTGTCTTCATGATGCACAACCACGACAAACAGCCAGATGGATACTTTGTTGTATTTCTGTAGCTATGCTGATAGCTCCGCCCACAGTAAACTTTTATTGGCTCAAAACACTGCTTAATATACTATGACTTGGTGTGTTTTGGTTGCATCTTGCTGGTGCATTTCAGAAGCTGTAACTTATACTGCCTGTAAATGTACAACTTGTTAACATCAACTATCCTAAGACTCAGCCAGAGTCTGTTTAATATCTTAATGAAACAAGACCCAAACTGCACAAAGCTTGCACAGGCACATAGAGCTCCTCTACATGAAATGACAATATTAGCAGTCACCCAATGGGTATAAAGAACAGGATTAGTTCGTTTTAGTTATGCAATTTTTTCTATAATTTCAGTTCATTACTGTAAATTAGACCTTCACATTTTTGCTCAGTTAGAGCGCTAAGTGCAGTAGGCAAGTATTTTGCTCATCTTTTGGTTAATTTGACTGATATACAGGCTTTTGTTGGTTAAGATGCATCAGATGTTTAAGTACACTCTGAATCAGATAAGTACATCCAATGAGCTGTAATTCACTTTATCCCAAAGTATCCCAAGTATAAGTATAAATTACCCAGACAGCATTTTTATGTATCACAGCACAGACTGTTGAAACAGTGTGCAGTAATATTATGTCCCCTTCAATAAAAATAATAAAGATGAATACACTATTTTACTTGATGATTGTGTGTACTGCTGTGTACTGCGTTACTGAGTTACACTGAAGCTGATTTCAATGTTCTCTTGGGTGTTTTCTTCAGGCCATCTATAAAATGGTGTCTTCAGTCATGAAGATGCCAGAGGACGAATCAACACCTGAGAAACGCACAGAGAAGATCTTCCGCCAGATGGACACGAATCGTGATGGTGAGGAATTTCAATCCCTGATACGTTTCTGGACACATAATGTTTTGAGCCAATCAGCTGAGCCTTAAATGACGTTGATGATGTTTTTGAAGAATCTACAACAGGGGTTAACCACCACCCAAATAGGAATTCTTAGTCTCAATCCTGCTGTTTAGCACTTATGTCTGATGTTTCCCTCACAGGTAAACTGTCACTGGAGGAGTTTGTAGAGGGTGCAAAGAATGACCCGTCTATCGTGCGACTGTTGCAGTGTGACCCCAGCAGTGCCGGCCAGTGACTCAAGAGTGCCTCACTGTTGTCATATCCCCTCTCACAGCTCTTTCTGTTCCTCATCAGCTTAAAATAACCTGACTGCAGTATTTCCTTAATGTCTCTGTGGGTTTCCCACTGAAGACTAGGCAAAATGTTTCAGCAATCACGTCCCGCTGCACTTTGGAATCCCCATATAGGGCTTTTTAGTGTTACATCACTTTTATGTGTAAACATTTGGTACTGAAATGTGCTCCCTCAAAAGTGACAAACAGAAATAAGGGCCACTAAAGGTGAGAAGGATGATGCGCTTGTCCAAGCATTTAAAATGCACCAGACAGTTTTATTTCTCTGAGAAGAATGAACAAAGTGACACTTTGTCAAACTTTCTAGATTGCATGTGCTTTCAAAATTAAAATAGAATTCAATAATAAATCAAAAATCTAACAGTTTACAAGTTCAATGACAAATATTATTCTTAGTATTTATATTCAGCACATGAATCTTTTGAGGAGTGTTTTTTTACTTGCAGTTTTTTGCATTATGATGTCAGAACCCGTGCTAGCACATATTAAAGACTCCATGAAATCTCTTTTTTGATGGTATAATCTTCTCATTTAAACATTATCGAAGAGTTTGTCCCAGTTATAAAATAATCAACAGGCTTTAGTTTCATTTTCAGGCTAGTGGGTGGTGGGTGGTTTTCTCATTTTAGAAAGCATATTATTAAATAAACATTTGGAAATTTGTAACATTAATATTTTCCTTGTTTTTCTAGTACAAAAAAATACATCAAATACGTTTTTGCTGAAAGTTCAGTTTGATAACTTTTATACATTTGCATATACATAACCTCAAATCTAGCAGATATTGACTAAAAGCCACTAAATTCTGATTTCTTGGGGTCTTTAGGGACAGTTGGGCTCAGTTTTTACTCAATAATGCTTTTTTTAAAAGCATCAGTATAACCATTAAAAAATAAAAAGAGTATAAAAAATCTTTAAAATATTTTTTAACAATTAACATAGCTCACTGCATAGGGCTGGCAATAATCATACAATTGGAAAATCACAGCACTATAGCAACTATAATATTATTAACTATAATATCTGCTTCAAAAATGAGGGAACATGGAAAAGTATTAGACAAAAAAATTGTAGATAATATTTATGGTTTTACTTGGTGGGTGTGTGACGAATTTGCCCCACCACAAGAATGCTTTATTATTATGAAACTGCTGTTAAAAATACAACATTTTCTTTTGTTTCAAATAATCATTTGTACAGTGAAATTGTATCTATGTAGGATTGTGACAACAGCAAAGGCCACACGTTACTATGCACATATACAACCAGCCACAGACCCCTGCAACATTTACTGTCAGATACCAGCCAATAAAATCACTTCTTGCTTTCTAGAGCACATTTAGTGTAACGAGACCTTGATTCAGTCAATGTACTGCCCAAGCCATCAGCTGTATTCAAAAATACACGCTTACATTGCAGACACACAAGTAACATGCACAATGAATTCTTTGATTTGACTGAATCTTGGCCTTCATTTCCAAAATCTGGGTATTTTTATCAATTTCTTTTTATATTTTGGGTACCATTACAGCACGAGTTGTTTAGCAAATACTACGAGTGGATCTGTGCTTCAAACTGAATGTATTTTCTGCATTTACTGGTCTGAGCAGGAACTTGCTGAATGTTTCTACACAACCTCAGGCTTCAAGTATCTGTTTTAAATGGCCAGGAACTGTGTAAAGGGATGACATGCTTCTGTTACGCAAATCCATATTCATATAAACACACATACAAGCCAATATTAGAAGCCACATATAAGATGAAATTCTGTTAGAATGACTCTGTGCGTTTCTCTAAACTTCCTTTGAAATGAAGCTTCTGATGTTTGAACTGCTGATCAGAAGAATTCATGCTTTTTCCAATCCAAACCCACAAAAGAATGATGATGTTTCTGCAAATTTTGCATTTTTATACAATTTCCATTAAAGCTACAATCTGTAACGTTTGCCTTTCCATTACCATCACAGTTTAAAACATGAAACTGCAGGTTATGCTGAAGTCAGATGAAGCCAACCTGACAGAATCCATCAAATCTGAACCAACAGATCAAATATATTATTATTATAAGCTTAGCTTTGGGAATCGGGGCAGAGTAATGGAGATTAAAAGTTACAAATTGCAGCTTTAAAAAAAATGAAACATCATCTAATATTTCATTTCTGCACAAGAAAAGCAACATGTGGTCAAGTGCCAAACAGCTGAACATAAATGGTAAAACAGTGTTTTAACAGTTTGTGCTGTACTGTTATCTGTCTAATGAAATGTTTGTCATTGTCATTGTGTAGATTTTGTATGCTATCTTGTATATTGTGTGTGTATTGAGTGTAGATATTTTAAATGCAGGCATCTGTTTTGTTTTATCATAAATAAAAAGTCTTATTGGAAATACCCCATGTAACCCAAATACCTCTTATTCAAATGACCCCACGTCATTCTCACTGTATCATGGACCTTCCAGCTTTCCAGAGAGTTTAACAAAATCCTAATTTCTGTCATTTACAAAATGCTACATATTCCTGCCCCCTTGCGTGCTTTAATTATTAATATTTTGACTAATAACAATTTCACATAGAAATAAGTAAAAACAGATTGATACAGTTAACCATAGCTCAGTGAGTGACTGGCAGTTAACTTACATGTCAACTTTGTTAATTTTAATATTTTTAACCATTTTCATACAATTTCTGTAATTATTCCTAAAAGATTGGAGTTAAACAAACCAACTAATACCATAAAAAAGAATTCAAACATTTTCAGCTGATGTTTATGTAATTTTCCTAACAAAATCATTGATCAGTTTATTTCCAGAGGAACGATATCATCAAAACCTGCCTTTTGTTAATAATAGGAAGGAAGGACTCAGGGAAAGCTCAGTGTCACGAACTACATTACCCAGAACCCCACGCTGGGACCACGCCCGCCACAGGTGGTGGCGATTAGTCTCATTAAAGACAATATATAAACTCACCTGTGCTGCTGCTCGGGGTGAAGTCTCGTTTTGCCCCGGCTAATATCTCTGAGCATTCTGTCCTGTGGTTTCCTGGTTTGTGTCTTCTTCTTGTTGATTGTTTGCTGCCTGCCTTTTGACCCCCGCTTTGTTCTTGCAGTTCCCTTGTTGTTTGCTGCCTGCTCTGACCCCTTTGCTTGGAACTGTTTACGATTTGGATTACCTGTGTTTGCTGTGTGTTTGCCCCTTGCTTGCCCGACTATGTTCTTGTATAATAAAATGCTGCATATGGATCCCTTTGTGTCTGAGCACTCATTACACTCAGGCTTTAATGATGCTTCAATAAATCATTTTTATAGTATGAATGACATACTATATAAAACAAACTACATCCTACATAAAGGTAAAAAAAAAAACCCTGAAATACTTCTAAATAAATGGATAAATATTTTAGTTGGTGAGTCAGTGGGTTGCTTCACAGACAGAAGGTTCCCGTTTCAGGTCCTGCTTGAGCCCTTGAAGTGTATGTGAGAGTCCTGTGATGAATGAGGTGCTTCTGAATTTTGTGAGTAGTTTTATTTGTGAGTAGTTTTCTTTCCTCGTGTATTGGCTCCACCCCTTAGGATGAGGGAAGGATACAAGGATGGTAGGTGGGGACAAAAACACTTCCACATAAGATACACCACTGTTCCATTCTGATGCTTCCTCAGAAAGCTTCCGCACTCCTCATTACTCTCCTTCTCACAGTGCAAACAGAGAACTGAGGTGTCCTTAAAGATGACTTTAATCAGTTTCCATGTGATGGGCTGCTGGACAGGAAATGAGGAAACGAAGAAACATGAATTTGAATATTAAGAAGCACCGATGGTCATCTATCCAGTGTTACCCGCCTATGGCTCTTGATGCTGGGATAGAGCCCAAATGTATCATAAAGTGTGCAGTATTCCACACTGAGGTGTTTAAGAATGACCCCTTAACTTAACGCAGGTGTAAAGATGTACAAACACCTGATAAAAATGCATTTATTTACATACACACTATTTTCCAAAGTGCCCTTTTACAGAATTTCTTTTGGAAGACAATGACACTCAAACATCACAACACAAACAGCCCAACATGCCGCTGGAAGCTCTGGTTGAATATGACATCATTAACTTGGAAAAAGGAAAGCTCTTGGCTGGTAATGTGAAGATATGTTCAAATATTCATACTGCAGAAACAGAAGAATCAGCACAACTGATGAAACAGGTTTTACATTTGAAAACATGAGTGCAATACATACACACGGCTGAAATGAATCTTGGCTACATCTACTGTGACCTTCAGCTGAAGTATTTTTGATATTGTGGTGCAGTTCAACATTATTCATACATGTTGATTTACACTATTAGGCATTAAAACTCGAAATGGCAGACATCATATTTTCACAAAAACATCTTTATACATCAGAAAATATGTCACCTAAAAATAACAATAATTATAATATTAAACAAATAAAATGAACATTTACACTATTTGACACTTCACAGATCAGTAGCTTTGTGAGTAACAAAGCCTCACTTCCACATTTGTGCTCCCAACAAATGTAATTCAGCATTAAAATTCCAATGGGAAACACTCACTATATGTATAATACACATCAGAGCAACTGATCTCTCTGATACGTCTCTAATCTTATTTTTCTCCACTCCAGTGAAATCCTTTGGAAGGTAGTTGAAATTCACACTGGAGTCTTGACACTTTAAAACAAACTGAAATGTGACTCAGTCTGTACTTGTATCCTGTATATAAGGAATTTCAGGTGTGTGGCCACAATAGCTCTTCCATTCACAGCAGAAAAATGACAAATAACCATCAGCATCTGCACTATATCGCCCACTGAACATATTTAGGAGCAGTTGAAGACTATATTGATTGAGTCTCCCAAGAATGAGGTACATCAACTTCCCAGCTAACAGTGAACCTTCTAAGAACATTCTCTAAAAGTTCTCTAGAATGTACTTTTAGAACATTCTCTAAAAGTACCTCATTCTTATATATCACATATATAAAAAAAAATATTTTTAAATTGTTAGTAGAACGTTTTAAAAAAATTACAGAATTAAACAATTTTTTGAATAATGTTCTTAAAACCAAGCAATAATGTCAATACAACTTCTAAAACACCTGGACATTTTGAATGTTCCTAGAATGTTTAAAATAACATTTTGAACATTTTTGTTACTTAATAGAAACATTAGGTAAACATTCTTATGACCCAGACTTGTTAGCTGGGTTTCAATGATTTCAATTAGCAGACGGCTGACAATGATAAACCAGAGAGAAATTCACTGCAGATTTGACGAGAAGACTGTGAGTGTGTTAGAAGCGCATATGATGATGGTCATATTTCTGTCAGTGTGATTTTGTATGTGTCTGCTTGGTTCTCAATACTCAGAATAAAAGTGTCTTCATTAGAGTAATGCTCAATGATATTGTCATCCATGTTCACCAGAATCCTGCATTGGAGAAAGTTATACTCATAAATGGCTCATTGGCTGTCACGTCAATATGACATCACTTAATGATGCAGATATCTGTATCAATCGATCGCTTACCCTTTTTTACTCTTCTTGTAAATCTTAGCTATTCTGTCGATTGGCACCCCATATTTCTCTGAAATCTGTAAGAAAGTAAGAAAGAGTGATGTTGTGCTGTGCATTTAATGAGCATAGCATGAACTATAAACACTGAGAATAATTCAGCAACAGCAAACACCGTCACTTTAGTTTCCCTGCTAGAGTTTCATTGCTCTGTTACTCTGTTACTACTATTTAGTAAAACATGCAATGCAACTTCCAATCTGAAATGTATTATTTACTACAGGTTTATTATTCTGAAAAAGCTGGTCATTCGTTTTAGAAATATACTGAACACACAAAAAGTAACTGAAAAAGATTTTATCTGAATGTAGACCTAACAATTTTATTAGGTATAAGACATTTAACCCGCGGTACATTCAGAATTATTACAGTAATTTTTATACAAAATCTTTAAAGCGTTTTGTATAATTTCAGCCCAGCACTATAAGAACTGCTGCTCACTGCATCCATCAATCCTCTGACAGTGGGTGTCCGCAGCATCAGGGCATCAAACACCTCATCTGACTCCTTCCTCACATACAGGAGAACTGTAACAACATATACACTCTTTAATGTACTGTGTTATATTCACCCTAAATGATATAAGCCCATTTCATTACCCTAAACGTCTGAATTTAGCTCAAAGATTCTCTTCAAGTTCTACGGCTGTTATAATAACAAGACAGTTACGAGAAAGTACGTCATCATAAATCTTTATTTTTAAACATCTGAGGTTAATGTACAGAGAGTAATTTCTGTACTACAAACAGCGGCAAATGGAATTACAAAAATACTCCAAACATACAGAAGCCGCAGGCTATCCATTATTTTTATTGTTCTGTCTTGTTTACTCAGAACATTTTATGGCCTCTGTGGGCATTCTCATGTTTTAAAATCCTTTTGGTTCTGGACGTGACACAAAAACTTCAGTTTTAAGTGTGTGTGTGCTGAACAAACCCTTCTTGTGTGGCTCCTCTCTGAGCTGTTTATGAGGAGGACAGATTTCATCCTCAGATGCCCGAAACATCCTCTTCACCAGCACACTCCTAACACACAACAATGACATCACACAGTACATCAACTGACCAATCAAATGCTTTCCTGTCACCAACCCAGAACAACATGATTCACTACAAAGTTTAGACAACTTTCAAAATTCCTTTTAAAAGAAATAGAAGGGGGTGTGATGTCAGTGATGTCAATGAGACAACATCATGAGGAATCAAAATTGCTTCATCTTTTGAAATCAATGTGTTTTTTGCACTAGAACATCCTGTAAGCTTTTACCCAGAGCAAACAGAACATTTATAAAGCCAAGCTGCAAGAAAGCTGCCAAAGAATTTTAAACATCTTAAACAAAGCTGATCTTTCAAATGAAACTTAAATGAGAACTTTATGAAGCCTCTCTGACTATAAACATCTGAGCAATACTACTTTCTCCGGGCTGTCACAATGTAGTTCAGGCTTTGTAGAAATGCCAGTTGAAGACGTTAAAAACTATACTGGACACAAGGGTAAAAATGGTCTATTTAATTTGTAAGAATCAGAAAAAAGATGGACCAAGCTCATATGAAAGTAAATTCTGATTATTTTGGCATTATATATGAATGAAATGACCCTTAATAACGTCATGAAGATCACTGCAATGTGAATGCCACCATTTAAACCATTAAAAAAATAATAATAAAAAAAGCAATGCAATGTAAACTCACCCGTCTCTATCAATGTCCTCACTATTAAAGGCAAATACCTGCAAACAGTTGTGCACAAAGTTTATAGATTATCAGGGGAAACATTTATCCTCTCAAACATCTGTGTAACAATTACAACATAAACAGACATTACAGTGATCACTACAGTAAATATCATTCCTAAAAACCAAATGTTCAGCATCCTATACAATCCAATACAGAGTCTCACATGCCTCACGTCAGGTTTTGAAAGGTCATTTAATCTCTATTAAGTCTTTTTAGAAGCACAATGGGCTGCTCTGGTCTTTATGACTGATCTGTAATGAGCTTCTACAACCTTTGAGACTTCAGCAAGCAAAGGCTGTGGGCAACTTTCAGAAAATGGCAGAGAAGGTTTAACACAAAGGAGCCTGTGATCAGGTCAGTGTGTTTTCAGACTCATACCTGTCCTGCCCTCTGCAGGTTCCCAAAGTGCACATCTGGTATAAACAGAACCGGCTGGGCATCCAAATCCATCATCATTTTAAAAAAGGTGGTATCACACTTTTTTGGAAGAGTCACTGCTCCGACCCCTCCATCTTTTCCTGTTGAGATGATGTGATTAGAACATGTGAGAACAATGCTATTTGATATTTATTCACTTTCCACACAAAGAGAACAAAACAGACCTTATAAATTAGTGTTTGTTTACAACAAATTGTTAGTGAAAGCAAGTGGTAGCATTTATAAAATACTGCTGGTCATCATGACTTGTAAAATATTGTTTAACTAAATGTATATAAACTGTTTAACATACAGCTGCAGACTATGTAATACATATTATATATAGTATATTATAATATATATATTATAGAATATATAAATAGTGAACACTGAATGAGAATGAGTTTTTCTAACCCATTGTGATATGTTTAATAAATATATTTATTCAAAATTGCTATGTTTATTTTATGTAAGTAAATTTAACATAGCTAAAAGACCTCACAAAGACTTTTGTCTCTTTATTACATTAAAAAGCTATGGGTAAAAAAACATTTGTGCCAATAAACAGAATTTTTTTTTCCAATAAACAGAAATGTATTTGAATTATAGTGAAACTTTACACAACATGATAAACAACTGCTATGGTCAGTGTCAGTGTTTCCGACATCAGACCTTTTGTTTTCTTGCGGTTCTGTTTTCTCTCCTCATCTCTGATCTTTCTCTCTGCTCCCTGAGACAAACAAACACAGGAGAGAGAAATGAGAGCTTGGAGAGAGAAGTTCAGTAGTCCTGGCAGCACTGAACACAACCACAAGGTGGTGATAAAGAACTATAACCCTGTAGAACATCTAAAATGTTGTGTATTTTAGTAATGTAAAATGCTGTGCCCGACGACGGTAAAATGCTGTGCCCGACGACGGTAAAATGCTGTGCCCGACGACGGTAAAATGCTGTGCCCGACGACGGTAAAATGCTGTGCCCAACGACGGTAAAATGCTGTGCCCGACGACGGTAAAATGCTGTGCCCGACGACTGGAAAATGCTGTGCCCGACGACTGGAAAATGCTGTGCCCGACGACGGTAAAATGCTGTGCCCGACGACTGTAAAATGCTGTGCCCGACGACTGGAAAATGCTGTGCCCGACGACTGTAAAATGCTGTGTGCGATGAATGCTGTCTCTGGAGGATGTATTCCAAGGTATGAAGGCATCAAGGCACGTTCGAATCCAGTGTCTGCTTCCGATCTCTGGAGATACCTTAAACTAATACAGTTTTGAAAGCAGCATAGATGTACCCTTCACTGTCTTTATCACACAACACGTGCATGTACGAGCTCAACGAATTAAAGCAGCATTCAACAGAGCAATCGGATGAAGTTTTATTTACACTTTTAACATCTTTTGTTTCTATTACTATTGAGAAATTAATATTGTGGTTATTTGATTGTCACTGGAGGGGCCTTCATGCGCAAATGCTGCCTGCGAAGTCAGTGCCTGGCCAGTGAGGCAACAAGTCAGCTGCCTAAGCTTTCAGATGCAGCCAGCAGTTAGAAAAGATTGAAGGTCAAAGTTCACCTTATCACAGAAGACCTTGATCTGGCAGTAGGCTCTGTGCAGGGGCTTGTTACTGTGATTATTGTAGCTGTAGGTGTCAATCTGGATCATAAGAGGAAGACCCTTCACCCCCTTCTGAGAGGAGAAATCTGTGCTCAGACAGTTCACCGTGATGAAGATCTATCAAAGAAAAAACACTGGTCATCACTTACTTTCATTGTATGGTCAAAAGCAGTGCAAACATTCTGCTAAACTATCAAACAATAAAAAACAGCTTTGAAAAAACATGATAATTTTATTTTGGGGTGAAATGTTCTTTTAACATAAGAGCTGAATGAATGTAATGGTATTGAATATAACTGATCCATTTGAGTCTAAATCCACACTCCCTGTGAAACTGTTGTGTATGAACCTCTATATTCATATTTTCTTACAGCTGGTTTTAGACCTACTGAATGAGTCCTAACCGTTGAAAGTTAGCCTTGTTTTCCCCATCAGACACCTACACAGGCAACACAGGTGCCTGCTGTAACATGTCTGCAGTGGCACTGACTGCTACACAGAGCCACAGGCGACATTCAGACAGCGTTTCATCACGGAGAGCACAGAGCACACCAACCACCCAACTGAAGCAATATTAGCTGTGTGTTAATGGAAGGATTCTGTAAACTTCAAAAACTTCTTTGCCTCTAGCTCCTCAAAGGTTGGGAAACAAAACAAAGTCTTGTTCAATAAATATTTATGTGGTTAGTTATTAACGGTTTTATGTAATCAACCGTTACCAGCGCCAGAGGACAAATGAGAGGCCGCAGTTAGCAGACATGCTACAACTCAGAACAGTACAACATCTTGAGAGATGAAAAACTGGACTGGATCTCTTGGTCTAGACTGACGGTATACAAATGAAACTCCAGAAAGTGTTTTACGACATTGGAGAACCTGGTTCCTCAAACATCTACTGCAATAAAGTTCTGCAATAAAACCAGTAACATTTTATCTTTTCAGATGATGTAAATGCCACATACTGATCTTAATAACACACACTGAAGTGTATAATAAACTCAAAGAGTGGTCACAGGTCTGTTCTGATATTTGAAGAAAGCAAAAGAAAAACAATGACATCAAAATACACAGATTTATGAACTTTGAGAAAAGAATTCCCTTGTCTGTTTGTTAATGACATCCAAGGCCAAGCGTCCAGTCACAAATGTTAGTGTAATGTTCTTTAAAGCCATGAATGAATCTGTACACAGAAGATTTACCCCAGACTTCATTCCAGAAGCTTTACTTGCAGCAGTAATAAGCATGACTGTGCTGTGCATTATTATTTAACTCAATACACATTTACATTTCAACATCATTTTCAACAACATTCAGTTTTACTATTTAGTTTATTTTAGACAGTTCATGTTAATGTTGTTGCATATGTTGAATGAATTATGCAGATCATTATAACAGTAATACTACAGTATTTTTATTTTAAGGATACTGCTTTCTCTTAGTCTAAGGACAACAGCAGTGATGTGTACTGTCCATTTCAGCTACTGCATCTCTTAAGAGAACACAAGCCACTTCCACCTGACAGATCCGTGGCTCATGGAGAAACTGAGTTCACGGCTTCCTCCCTTCCAGCCTGCCATGATGAAAAGCCCTTTGAAGGACTAACAGAAGAAGAGTATGTTAGGTCACAGTATGAAATGCTTCAGATGGATCAGAGCGTTTCACACCCAACTGCATATATTTACATGTATGTTTTTAGACTCCAAAAATAATCAAATCAAATTATAAATCCTAACGTGAGGGGATACGCATCATACAGTTCACACTAATGGTTTAACCTGTGTGAGTTTGTGCTATGAAAAGTAAATGTTTGCGTAGAGAGCTTTAGTTATTCCAGAGGCAAGTGTTTGAACTAATCTGTATTGCGTCAGAAGAAGCAGACAGGAGGCACAATAGCAGGGCAGAGACTGTGAGGTGGAGAGGATCTGGACTCAGGTTTGTGTGTGTTTGGCCGTGTACACAGACCTGATCCACTTCCTTTCCTTTAGTGTAAATGAAACCTGAGAACCTATAAAGGAGAAAACACAGCTCTAAATGAACAGACAGAACTGAGTAAGAGGCACAAGTGAATACCAAACATCACGCGTTATACACCAGTGCGTGTAAAATACACATATCTGATGTCCTAACACTCCACCCTGTGTCTCAACAACATTTTGTGTATTGCACACAATGACGGCAGGTCTGATAAACACAAAAACAGGGATGTACTGATGCAGTCATATGACTGTAAACCGAACCTTCAGAACAACTGCATCTGCCATTTCATCCTGACTGAAGATCATTATGGGGACTGAAGGCATGTACAAAATTTCATACAAAATACAGTAAATGACAAGAGCCGTGTTTGATCTGCATATACAAACAAGTCTGATAAGTGGCAATATCAAATATTAAAAAAACAAAAGTCTGCAGAAGCTGGAAATGATTAAGGTTGATAAGCAGTGTATATAAAACAGCATGCTTTCATGCTAGATAACACTTATCTCTTATGCAAACAAACACTTGCATTTTAAAGCAGTGGATTCATAGGCTAGCTCCCACTTTAAACATGTCTGTGATTCAAATGATATGTTACTGCCAGGGCCAGGTGGAAACTGCAGACATGTTTGCTGTTTCTTATACTTTTTCCCCTAAAAGGTCTCCAAAAAAATCCTTGAAAGGCTAATTCTTACCAGTCTCCATAAAATGCATTTAACTGAAGATGTAAGCAGATTTCATTCAGTTCATCCACTGATTGGCCATCAAGCAAACAGCACAGCCTCCTCACAAACACACGTGTACATACTGGTCAATGACAAGCGTTACATTCCGTGGAAATATCTGCGCGCACAGATTCTGTGCAGGCCTGGTTATTGCTGGCTGATCTGCTGAATTTCCAGTAACTTCATACTTAAATCTTTGCTCTGCTTCAACTTTTCCCTAGCTAATCTGTAAATGCGTTGTGTGTGTGTATGTTAGAGTAGTATTTAGTCTAGTTAATCCTTGCTACATGCTTTATGTTTCACTATATCTATTATGTTAGAACATGCCAAATCATAATAGCACCATGCAAGCATCATGGTAATTCATGCTAAAATATGCTAATGTCACTGAAATATTCTGGCCCAAGTTTTGCCATGACAAGCATCACTCACATTTTCTTCAGAAAATGTACATCTCTAGTTAGACCTCTTGTCTTTAGTTACAGTGCAATTTGAATTAGTTGCCATTAGAGGGGCATTTATTTCCAAGTAAAACTGTCCTAAATAAACCCAACATCTGTCCTACTTTGAGGTACCTGAGTGGATTAGGAAAACCCTTTCCCAGTGGATCATCTTTGCTTGGTTTACCAAGCCTCCACCCATTAAATAGTCCCATTCAAATTTCAGCCCTAGTGACATGGCCCCAAGCCCTAGTCCCACCTCAACTGCTATTCAAATCCCAACCATGGAGGTGTCAAATTTCAGTCACTGTCTCCCTTACTTGGCTTTGGCATATGTCTGGAGATTTGCCCCCCCATCAGTCCACCAACTCTGTCTTCACACCCCTCAGCTTTCATTTCAACCGTTGGCCAAAGATGGCTCAGGTATTCCTTAAGGGTGGATTAGGCTCCAGTCTAAATCTTAAAAAAAGACATATCAAAGCATATGATTTTTGGAGATGAGGGAAGGACAAGAAGTAACAGGCTTAGGGTGACTGTTTTCTTAAGGAGTAACAAGGTGAGAATAAGCTGTTATTCATCTGGACTAATTGCAGCCCTGCTTTTGATGGACTCCAACAATTTGAAACTTGCATTTGGGGCTTTGCCTCATTGAAGTTACTGAAGGTATAGGTTAAGGTAAAATGGTTGGGGGTGATTCATGACTGGAATCTCCTGTAACTGCTGTGCCCTTAACTAACACAGAAGCTGTATGTATAAAGAAGTTTACTGCCACTCTGGATAAGAAACTCTCTGCTATATGATTATTAATAAATAATAACCAAATTAACACCACAGCTCTTATGCTGCGTTCACACCAGATGCGAATTACGTGAATAAATCGCTATTCCCGCGTAGTTGGACACTTGAACATTTTGAGTTCATTCGCGTGTGAAATTTACTTCAAAACAGACGCGGATTGGCGTCATGGGGGGAGTTCCAGTCTCCAAGCGCTAATCTCTGTCGTAATCATGTCACTAATAGAGCAAAGCTCCTGATGGGTTAACACGGTGCGAATGTCTGCCAAAGTTCAGACTGATACCTCACTGCTGACCCTGGAACAGTGAGTCATCTTGACAGATACTACTGACATGTTCAATGTATCCCTCCGCTGTCTCCTGTCCCGTGCCAGGTTTAAATTCTTTACTAATGAGCTAATAAAGTGTGTGTGTGTGTGTGTTTGTGTGTATGTGTGTGTAGGTATGTATGTGTGTGTGTGTGTGGGTATGTATGTGTGTGTGTGTGTGTGTGTGTGTGTGTGTGTATGTGTGTGTGTGTGTGTGTGTGTGTGTGGGGAACACACAGGGAAGCCTTATAAATGCAACTTTTCTTGAACAATTACAGTTCTTTTATTAATAGAAATAGAAAATAGCCATAATGTACAGTTACTTTCTTGTAGTTACTCAATGTGTAGCAAGCTTTACTTGCTGCCTCTTACATTTTATAGTATAGTATACATATTGTATATAGTATTCATATAGTATAGTATGCATATATTATGTTCATGTTCATATATTTTTTATATATATTTATGTTTATATATTTTATGAACATATCCACCATCTGAGGTTTAATCACTAAATACTTTCAACAGCATCTATTACTGCAAACTGGCTACTAAACGTTTCCTTGGATTCAGCACGTCTCTTAATTTGATACTTGAATAAACCAGTCGCATTTCAATGATATTAAAGACACGTGCAAGGCTAGAGTAAAATAATACAGGTTACAGGGTGTGTATCATTTAAAGTATTAAATGATACGGGTGGGTCAGCAAACACTAACAGAGGCTGCTGTTCAGTCTGCATACTGCTGCTGTTCTAAATCTCTTCTTCACTCATCCTCATTGCCAAATAAAAAAGCAAAACAAGCCCTTAAAATACATCATACTAAGAATCGATTTTAAATCAAATCGTTCCCCAAGATTTGATCTGAGTCATATCGTGAGACACCAAATGATTCCCAGCCCTCTAATCTTCAGGGGTTACAAGACCTGATCACCCTGTCAGAATTCATTTCTAACAACCATCTAGATGAACATCATCTCTTACACACTGGTGCTGTGTTTGAAGGAAGGAAAATCACAAATATCAGTGTACTACATATTTACATTAATCTAATATAGCCTTTAGAATCATCCAAATGCATTTTTTGTTTTTTGGCACATACTGTAACCAGATCACAAGTCAATGTTTGTAAACCTAATCTAAGACTAATTCATTAATCTAAGTTAATTAAGACACACATGCCATTGTAGACTATCTAATCAAAGCTGTGTATACAGACATTGGCAACTCTGTGCTCATTAGCTTGGCAGAGAGGAATTAATCTCCATCCATCTCCTGAGACCATCAGGCTTCAAACTACTGCTGGACACAATGAACCATTTTAAAACCAAAAAAATGCTTTGTTCAGGGCAACCTTATACTACAGAGCCCTGAACAGTAATGTGTCATTTTAGGAATAATTTAAAACATACACAATGCATGCATGTGAAGGCGTTTGCTTTTAGCTGCACAACACAAGGCTAAAAGCCTTGAGGTATTTTCAAACTCATATAGAAGAAGTTTCAGGTCTACTGTTTAAAGCTGCTGACTGTAACTTTTGCCTCTCTATTAAATTGTAGGTGACTTTATGTATTTTTCTGTACGTCTGTACAAGTCAAATGAAATCTACCAAACCTGACCTGATAAATAAATGATAACTCATAATTATATGCTAATTATATGCTTATAAACAATAACTCAATTTTGTTTATGTTTAACCAAAAAAAGCTTCATATTGCAGCTTTGAGCTGTGATAAATTTGCTGGGGTGATTGCAGATCTAAACAGGTGTGTGAAGACAGGAGAAGAAGTCCTACCGATGTCCAGAACTCTCTGCTTGGCTGTGTGCTGGCGAGAGTGCCAGAACTTCCAGAACTTCAGCTGCTCATCACGCTTCTTATCTTCACTGAACACCACCATGATCACACTCTGATACAGCAAATGACAATATCACAACCCACATACTCTACGCCTGTTCAAAACCACACCGTAACACCATAGATCAGGAATAATATATATCAGTAATACCATATATCAGGAATCTTATCCTTACTAATAATGTAATCACAATAAAATCAGATAATCTATTCCTTGCCTGAAAACTAAGCTCAATAATCCATCCCTCCTAAACCGATATTTCCCATCACACAGTAGCAGTGATTTTTAGATGATACTCAGTTCCTTTAAACTTAAAAAGTTACATTTTCCACCTTCACACTCAGGAACGAGCTACAGAATGCAATAAAATGCATTAAATAAAAAACATTCACTTATAAGCAAATAAAATGCAAGTCAAAGTTCCTGCATTACATGATAGTGAAACCTGTTCATCAAAGGTGTGCAAAAACACAAGTGTGCAAAACACAAGTGTGTGTAAATGATTATCATGCAACTCCAGCACAAATACTAACATTGTTTACCCTCTGCAATTCAGTTGCTAGGACACTTGTGTGGGAGTACAGTAGCATTGCAAAAATGGCATCTTTCACTCAGACATCAAGCAGGAATGTCTCGTATTGGACACTGAATGTTCAAGCATAATTCGTTTGATAGGAGGTGGCACATCACTTACCCTCACTTTGCTGATTGGATGTCGGAGGTGTTTATTGGCACTGGTCTCATTCAGTGTAACTGCATAGAACTGGCTCTTGTTCAGGTACGTCATTGGCCCCTCACCCTGCTTTTGCCGCAAGGACCTGGAAGCTTCTAGTGTGTATTGGAAAGTGTCTCTGTTGAAGCACATCATTCTGTTGTCAGTCTACTGCTGTACACTAATTTCATCTCACGGAAACGTTTGTATGAACGCTTACACATCTGACTGCTCATATATGAAGTCATCAGCTCCGAGAGATGCCGGGCGGTACGTCTGCATCAGAAGAAAACATCCAGCAGATATTTGCTTTATTACATAACAGTTCACCAAAAATAAACAATCTGTTGTTATTTATTTACCCCATATCATTTTATTTAGTTCCTTTTAAAAATCAACTAGAAATGTCACAATAAAAATCATACAGACTACACAAAAGCGCACTAAGGCCATTCACCCCAAACAACCTTATGACCAAAGTCATGGCATCTTAAATACAACATATTTATTAGTTATGGGGAAGGGCATATTTTCATTAAATAATGATAGTTTGTTTCTCATACAAAGCTAACTTCTGCCTTCTTAAGAATTGGAATACAGTGGACAAATCCTGTGAACTACATTTTTTTGATACTTAGAAATCTGTGTTTTGTTGTCATTTTTCAGCAGGATGTTTTTAAATCTGTGTACTTCAATTCCATATAAAACCACAGCTAACTTTGTTTCTCAAGACATGAACACAAGAACAGAATGACATGAATGTGAGTAAAAGATAGAACTGTCATTTCTGTCCCTTCAAATTATAATATAAACTTATTTTAAACACACAAATGTTTTAGCAAAAGCAGACATTAAATCATGTCTCACTTCACTGCTGTCTTCTTCACAGCTGCTGTCTGGACTACTGCGATGCTCCTTCCCAAAGCCGCTGTGACAGACTGCAGAGGTGTGGAGCGACTGGACCGCTTCACAAATGACCCGCGTCTGTTCCTCACCCTCACTTCTGAACTCATGAAGACAGGGGTGTAAACCTCAGCCTTTACCACCCCCAGCCCCACACTGTACTGCTCTCGCTCGCTGTCCTGCTGGTCAGTGTTGAGAGACAGATTAACCGGCACTGACTTCAGCACCTGGACGCGGTTATCCACCGTCTCTGGCTCTGTCTGACGGCTGTTTCCCCCTGCAGTGATTCTGAGAAACAAACACAAAGATAAACACAATGTCAATATACAGTGTACAAAAGATTGCTCGTGTGTTATATAGTTTAGATCAGTCATATTAATTCAACTATTATATTCTCTAATGCTTTAATCACGGACCTCTTTTCTTGCTCTTCTGAAATTTCAGCTACTTTGCTGATAGGTATTACTCTCTTATCTTTTGGCACCTGCAAAGTACAAAACCAATGAACAGCATCAATGAGCATATTGTCGGCATTGCCTTCTGACAGCTTCAGTTTATGTCTGTCAGTCTGCAGAGACAAAATCAGACCTTTGAAAAGTAAAAAGTACAGATATATACGCAAATGAGGCCTTATTTACAGCAAACACCATAGCCTAAATGTTTATAAGTTATGCAAGATGCCATACAATTATTTTCATTATTCTTATACTGTATACTGAGTCATTTTAAAGGGATGTGTAAAGGGATCATTATTCTGTAGCTCACACAGAATGAAGTATAAGATGTTCTGATCTTGTAGTATTCATAGAGGACCCCAGAGCTGCAGCGCTGTCCTCATCTCCATTGATGCTCATCATGGCCTTTGTGCTGCAGTGAGAGGATTCTCCAGGTAAGACCTCCAGGCCTGATCTTCACTGGTGTAGGCCCGTCGCGGGTGGAAGGATGGCTCATTGGGCACCACTACCACCAGCCTCTTACTGTGACGCGCACCAGCAGACAGCAACACACACGCTGACATAATTGATCCGACTGATAAAGCTTCATGGAAAAGCTCTATTTTGCATACGGCTCCAAACAAACCTGAACACTGAGCCTTTTGTGAATGTTCAATGTATCAATGTCTGAGCACATTAAACAAACCAAATACTCACAGATGATAGTTCGAAAAGTCCCTTGTGTTTTACTTGAGCTACAATATAGTGACACACCACATACTGTTGCTGGTGTCTTGAGTCTGTTTACTGTAAATGTATATAAAATGCTTTAAATCTTAATCTTTAAATATTAGAAGACCAGCTGAATCTACAGTGGCCACATAAAGTATGTGATAATTTAATTATTTAATACTATTACATTTGACAACAAAATGACAATAGCATATACTTCTGTTTTTTTTATTATCAGAATTTCTGATAATCAAATAGTGTCCATAATGTGATAGAACTACATCTGTGTGTAGTACACTATGCTAGGACATACACTAAAATAAAAATACATTAAAATTACCTTGACACTTGTTGGGCAAATGTTACTGCTTAAAAAATGAAGTGAGTTCTGACAAAAGGTCTTGTTTGCAGATGCCATTTAGTTTGATATTTTGTTAGTTAATGCAATCAAATTCATACAGCTACAATTTCACCTTAAATTGTTCAAGTACTATTTGTAGCCAATGTATATCAATGCATTTTAATAATACAGTAATACAACCATCCCCAACACTGAATAATACTTAGGAAAACATACCTAATAGTTTATTTGCAGTCACAAAGTGTATTGCAGTTGTGCTTTTATACAGGAATGGAATCCCTGAGTTACATAAAGAGTACACATAAACCAGACTCCTCATGCAAGATATCAAAACAAGACTTTCTTTAAAACTGTTTTCTTTAACTGGCAACAGCTATAGAATGTCATTATTTGAACTCTTCCTACAAGTTCACAAGTCTTTGTGTTTGTGTGTGTGTACATGGTATTTCCAATAAAATATTTAACTGCCAATTTTAAAATCTGTGTTGGTTCCTTTTTAGTTGAAAATCCATAGTATTGGTTAAGGTTGAGTGCTTTAAACAGTGTATTCAATATACAAATGTAAATGTATTATTAGATTAGAAAACACATCACAGAATAAAAACATTTTTAGGAACCTCCAGCAGTGAGCCAGTGAGTTCATTCACAGTAATTCATTAGGAAACGGTGTCCAGTACACACCAGCATACACACCACTGTACACACCAGCATGCACACACCAGCATGCACACACCAGCATGCACACACCAGCATGCACACACCAGCATGCACACACCAGCATGCACACACCAGCATGCACACA
>JAZGTK010001118.1:15899-37030 GCA_036877625.1 Ambastaia sidthimunki | reverse complement strand
ATAAACAAAATGTCTGCATACCAATACTCTTATAGCCGCATACAACAACTATTGTGTTCATTGAAGAAAAAGCTAACTGATAAAGGTAACCATACTAATATTTATTTGTAATATTGTTAAATCATATCACTAAGGCTCATAGGCCATGATTATATTACTTGATATTATGGTGATAGTTGAATATACATGTCCTCCAAGTATTTTAAATTCGGTCCCTATGTTTTGTAGTCATTAAACTAGTGTACTAGCAACAGGTGCAAACAATAAGTAGAATAATGGCTCCACCCAAGGACCAGAATTAATCAACACCATCTTGATTAAAAAACGCTTTATATGATTTGTTTTATTTTATTTTTAACCTTGTCTCTCTTCGTTGACCTATATGAAACATCTTGCTTGTTAGTTTGAGGCTGCTATATGAACTACTTTGCGTCGCGTATGTAGCAACTCTGCTACCCGCCGAGTCAGTTTCCCCCCGATTAATCCGCGGTCTGTAAAGCGCGCCTGCAAAAAAAGAAACGCACCGCGCGGATCTACAGGAACACGCGTGCAGCGCTTCGAACAATAGTAAGCGTGTTTTTGTTGTGTTCAAGTAATGTTGTGTTTTATGCAGTTTCTCTCGAGCGTTTAGCATGCATCTGGTGTAACTTTTGTTTCTGTCTTCAGAATAGCAGGAAGGTTAAATCTATACGGAGATGTCTGGTGGTGGTGGTGGTGGTAGTGTGATCCGCGGCCCAGCTGGGAGTAATGACTGCCGCATCTACGTGGGGAATTTGCCTCCTGATATCCGCACTAAAGACGTCGAAGATGTGTTTTACAAGTACGGGGCTATTCGAGATATCGATCTGAAAAACAGACGAGGCGGACCTCCGTTTGCCTTTGTCGAATTTGAAGACCCCAGGTGAGCAAGCTAAGCCTTTAGCCAAAAGCAGCTAATGTGTTTGTTTAAACGATCTCTTTAAACGGACAAACTATCCGGGTATGAAGATGACATTTTTTTAAACTCTTGTTTATACTAAGTAATCGGAAATGTACAAGCGTTTGTATTTAACACGCATTAGTTTGCGTGCTGTTGCTAACTAGCATGCGAATTAGCTTAGCCGTGCTCACTGTATTTTTAAAACGTTCGACTCGTTTATAAAGTTAGGTAGGTTCCTGAATTTGCATGCATTTAACAATATGAATTTTACATTGCCCTAAATGTTTTGTGTGAATTTGCACGTAACCCCGGTTTCATTTGGCCAGTGTTGGCTTTAATACTTACCCGAGGGTAGGATATGGAAATTAGCTTTGTATTAAGAGTGCCTATAAGCGCAATTCAAATCTGATGTTTTTTTTGGCTGGAAGGACGTGTTGTGCATGCATAACTCCTCGGTATGCACTGGTGTAATTTAAGATATTTCAGCTGGCGTGTTGATCAGATTAGTGGTGGAGGATTAGAACCCCATTTGTAGTTCAACACAGTGCGACCCCTACCTGCAAAGCCAGATCCATTCTTACTATAAGACAATTTTGCCCTATTGTTTCTTTCAGGGATGCAGAAGATGCGGTTTATGCTCGGGATGGCTACGACTATGATGGTTATCGGCTTCGAGTGGAGTTTCCAAGAAGTGGACGCGGTATGGGAAGAGGAGGTTTTGGAGGTGGTGGTGGTGGTGGCGGCGGCGGAGGCGGCGGCGGCGGTGGTGGCGGTGGTGGTGGAGGAGGTGGGGCCCCAAGGGGTAGATACGGGCCCCCATCCAGACGTTCAGAGTACAGAGTAATTGTTTCAGGTAAGCCATTCCCCAAACTGTTTGTCACAGTTTTAATGAATTTTAAGCCCATTTGAAGATTCAAACTTTGTTCTCTTATCCCCCGCCAGGTCTTCCACCAAGTGGTAGCTGGCAGGATTTGAAGGATCACATGCGTGAAGCAGGTGATGTATGTTATGCTGACGTTTTCCGAGATGGAACTGGTGTGGTGGAGTTTGTTCGGAAGGAAGACATGACCTACGCTGTTCGAAAACTGGATAACACAAAATTCCGGTCGCATGAGGTAGGTTTGAGATTTTAATTGGAGCTTTTGGATTTGCTTGATTTAGCATTGGATAATTCATTAAGGTAAGAAATTTTCCTGTCATGGTAGGATGAGGATAAATACTTTCAGGAAAAAAAACTTGGTAAGTATAATGAGTGTAAGCCTGCTTGTGGTGTACTTACTCAGTGGAAAACTCTCTTCTCTGCCAGGGAGAAACTGCATACATCCGTGTGAAGGTGGATGGGCCCCGCAGTCCAAGCTATGGAAGATCAAGGTCAAGAAGCCGCAGTCGTAGCAGGAGTCGTAGCCGCAGCAACAACCGCAGCCGTAGCTACTCCCCACGGCGCAGCCGAGGATCCCCACAATACTCTCCTCGCCATAGCCGTTCCCGCTCTCGGTCCTAAAGTGCTCCAGTCTCACATCTAGTGAAATCTTTGGAGCTGTTGACCTTTTTCTTTTTTTGTTTTGTTTTACAGTCTTGACATCCCATTTATTCATGAGACCGTTGTCTTCTGTCCAGTTTTTCCCACTTAAATTTTAATGCATTTTAACTATTTGGTTTGTTTCGTCCCACCCGTTTCCTTTTTAATACAAAGTGAAAGTCCTTTTCATAAACCAAACAAAGGATTATGTAATGGCTCTCAATATTTTTGTAAATGTCATGTATGAAATTTTAGGGGGGTCGTGGGTTTCACGGTAGCTGTATTTTACCCTGTCTTCCTCTAGACATGATACAGAACTAATGCTTTGTAATAAAGGATTATTAAATCCATGCTTTGGCGTAAAGGGGTTAATTTGGGGAAAATGGTGCAAAGACCTGTTTCAATCAAAGAGTTACCAGCAAATTTATCTTTTGCCTGCTAGGCTCCATTTGGGTAACTTGCCACTTTTTGTCAGATGGAATCTATGTAGTGTTTAAGTTTTTGTTGGTAAATAAATCAAGTTACAAGGTAAGCTCACAACCTTCAAAATGAGCTTGGTAATTAAATTTAGGTTTATTCTTTGATAGGGTTACTCGAGTTAGTCTGTTCTGGCCTTAAATGCAGAATGCATGCATCAAAAAGGCAGGTTTGAGTGGCTTTGATTCTAACTCTTTGCCTCCTTTGTTTTGATTTAGCTGCAATTTTAAGGTTTGGATTGGAGGAGTCTCAGTGGAATCTGGATCACTGGGACCAGTACATAAGATAGGGAATGCTGGATACATGGAACAGCATCAGATGCCCCAGGATCATGATTTTTTTTTTTTAGGACCTCAGTTCAAAAGTACTTCCCTGCTATTTTTATTTTGGAAAATTTAAAACATTTGGCCCTTCACGTTAACACTGGAGGAGCAGATGCTGGAGGAATGGAATCAACAGGAACAGTATGGTAAATTAAATAATTGGGGTGGGGAATTAGGCTTTTTTTTAGATTTACACTGTCCTATTATGGGCAGAACCTGCTTATCAAGAGGTGGTTTTTCTTTTTGCTTCAATAAAGATTTTGTTGGTACATAAAGCTGTGTGTAATTTATTTGCTTATGCAATATCTAAGTGTACTGAATGTTATAAAACAGATGAGTCCATTATTAAGAAACTGGCCAAAGATGCGACCGCCAAGTAATTGCGTCGCTTGGCAACCGACTTGGAAGCAACGGAAGAGTTGTATTTAAGTAACTATATATAATATATACAATTTTGAAATGGTGTTCTTTATCATATTGTTGTCGTCCAATAAAGGATTATACCGATCATACAAACCTTTAAATGTACTAGTCTGACATTTCACACCACCCTCGTAGTAGTACATTGCGGACCAATTGTGACAGGCACAATACATGAAAGCTTACAACCTTGCGATAAGTGTTTACTCAATATGAAGTGTTTTCATTGTGAACGTCTACCGAGGGTTACTTTTTACCTATTTTTAGCTGTTTTCCGCACATCCTGGCATTAGGCCTACACGATCCTACTGCCTACAACCAAACAAGCTCATTTCCCTCTGGTCTCCGGTTGAAGATGCATTGTGGGTTGAAATAAGATGCTGGTAGAGCGGCGCAGGGAGCGGCTGGTCTACAGCCAATGGTGAGCGTTGTGTAGGACGGCATTGTGAAGAGCCAGGGATTTTAGCGGGCACCAGTCGGCGTTTAACTTGATCTTTATGTTCCTCTCAGAGAGTCAAGGGTACATCTAAAACGGCGAAAGCTCGACTGTTTTGAATCTGTTTTGAATTTCTCTTGCACGTTTAGTTGACAGGTGAGGTAAGTAGTTTATCGTTTGTAAACAATCTACAGCGATTGCATGAATTCCGAGCTTGACGCTTACGTTGTAGGCATTCAGATGGCGTTTTTTGAGGGATAGCAGTTTGATTTATTGTAAAATAGATACATGGGGTGGAATTTTAAATCCTTTATTCTAGTAAAGGATGCATTTGTCATGCTACGGTGAGAACGCAATTTAGATCCGCTCGCACCTGGATTTCCAGAGTTTCGTTGATCGAACTCGTACGCTGTGAATGGAGTGACGTAGCATTCTCCATGCTGACATGTCAATGACTTGATAAATGAATCGAGACGAATAAATCCGTCGACTGTTACCCCTCATGAATATGAGTTAAACTGTTCCGTGATTGGCCGTCAAAATCTGTGATCATAAGGTATGGAAGTGCATTGAAACCTACGTTCCCTATTAGCTATTATTCTGAATGCCTGTCATATTTAAAGTGACGTAATAATAGGTGTATGACTTTAAATTGTATTTTTTTTTCCTGGCCAACCATTATGAATTACCTTTGTTTAGTAGTTAAGTACAGATCCTACTGCAAATAAAAGTGCTAGACTGATATAACCCTAAATCCCTGTTTGGTTCTCATGGAAGTATCCAGTGTCACTCAATTACCCTAACAAATCAGATTCTCTTAGGAGATGGCATTCTATTAGGAATTTACCTGGCATTGTGGGAGTAGAACCATGCATGAAAGGGCCCACTGTTTCAACCCAACTGGGCTAGCAGTGGAGCAACACCCTCCCTGGGAAGAAATGTGTTCATCCTAGTTCTTCAAAACCAAGTTTATCCTTTTCCATATTTCAGGCAACATGACTGACAGGAAAGCTGTGATCAAGAACGCAGACATGTCTGAAGATATGCAGCAGGATGCAGTCGACTGTGCCACGCAAGCCATGGAGAAATACAACATCGAGAAGGACATTGCCGCATACATCAAAAAAGTGAGTTGCATATTCCACTCGGCCTGTTATTTTAGACTCAACATTTTGCTGAGCTAGCATTCTGTACCCCTTTGATGCTAAACTCACATCTCCTCACATTACAGGAGTTCGATAAGAAATACAATCCTACGTGGCATTGTATTGTGGGAAGGAACTTCGGCAGCTATGTGACTCACGAGACAAAACACTTCATCTACTTCTACTTGGGCCAGGTGGCCATTCTCCTGTTCAAATCTGGCTGAATGGAGACCAAACCGTAGAATGTATTTCAGCCAAGACTGATGTACTGGTGGCTGATGTTGTATCTACTCACACACTACTAATATTAAATGAGACCATGACTATACTGGCTGTGCACAACTGCATGGATCATATCCCATACTACTTGTGTACACGTTGCAGTTAAATTGTTTTTCATTAGGAGCTCCTTGTGTGATTGGCGATTTTTTTTGTTTTGTTTGTTTATGCTCTAGCGGGTTTTTCCTAACAAGTTATAAAATTTAAAATGAACAAAAGTGTAATAAAATTAAGAAAAGGTGTATTGACCAGCACATATGCCTGCTATAAATGTAAATTTTGTTGCTATTATACATATAGTTGATAAGTCTAGAAGCACACACAGCTGTATGAGTGGCTAATCTGTAAACTTTGACTTAAAACATTCTGTTAATATAAAAATGTTCTGATTACCTCTGCTTTTTTCTTTTTTGATACAAGAGTGCTTGTTGCATTTCAGAGTCTCCATATAGATATTTCTGATATTTGATAGTGTCTGAATATTCATTGGAATAGACGTGTATATTTGTAATAGAGCTACACAATATTAAATGTTTAAGATCCACGACTCGTATTATATGTAACTTGTATTACAACAAAGTTACTCCATCAAGCTGATAACAGAGTGTGTTGTCTTAATGTAAATGTCTGCAGAACAGTTTTCTGAATGTAATAAGTAGTTGATGTCTGAATGCACAATGTTGTTGGGCATCTTCCTGTCTTCTGTTCTGCTATTTAACCTGATTTGAGTAGAATTTCTTTGCATGTGTATTTTTTAAGTTCTCAGTGAATGTATGCACAAACAACTATATAGTTTGCACATAGCACATGCCGTTTGATGCTATCTTAGAGCTGTGACTACATTTTGCACACCATGGAGCCGTACCCACTCAAGTACCGCCCATGCCAAAACGTGTCCCTGTCATATGAAATAAAATGTGTCATAAAAATCGAATATTTTTGGTCCATGTTTTCATTATTTGTCACGATAAATGGAGTGTTGGCAAGCAGTAAACAGGGCAACGTCGGCTGCTTCATCGCCTAACCGCAAGAGGGATCTCTCTCATCACGCAACATCTCAACAGCACAAGCGCGTGATCGCTGCTGCTATGGAAACATTCATTGAAAGTGGTGAGAGAAGAAGCGTCAAATGTTTAACGCGACGGCATAAAACGAAAAAGTTTAGGTTTGTATAAAGTGTAAGAGCACTTTTCAGTTATTATTTGTTAACGTCACAAATGTTTCATCGTCTCCTGGAAAATGGAAATCGCTTTAACACCTAAAATGGCTTTAGATTAGCACAAAGGTCTGCGTGCATCGGCTGTTTAGTGGACATTTCTTGAACGCACTTGTTGAAATTAACCAGAAATGTTCATATATGCTTAGTTAGAAAAGATGTAGCAACTTAATACAGGAATTTGATGGACGTAGGGTGAAATATTGAGGATATTATATTAATAAATACCGATTTGTCTTGGTGCATCTTTCAAGCACTTAAATTCCATCTATACTCTGTAACCAGATTTAAAGGCCATAAAAAGTATTAAGTCATTTTAGTGTCAACAGAAAAACTACCAAACCCTCACAGATTGTGTGATATTCTTATTTAACTTTACTTGTTAGTCTATGTGTAACATCCATATGTTGATTTGATTTAAGATGGGTTTTTTTGCATTTGCTGTGGCTCTTGTCCTGAGCAGGTTAAGTGTCCTCTGTTCACACTGCCATTAACACACAGAACCTAATCGTGTTTAGACACCAATCACTCTTCCAGCGCTTGAGTCTTTTAGTTTCTTTTACAGCCCATTATGTGTGATAAGATGTGCTGTTGCATGGCTCTTTGTTTTTCCCATTCAACTTTTATGGCTGTGGTAGTTTTGCAAGTTTATTCCCAGCAGGGTAAGGTGCCTCAAGAGGACAGGTGGTTATTTAGTCTTTGGTCTATGATTGCCATGTTTTAAGAAAATCAGATCTTTAAATGCATAATTTACGAAGAATATACCCATATTATGGTATTGTATTGTGATATATATTTTGTTAACTGTGAATGTTCTGCCTGTTTGAAAGCCAGAAAAATCCCATCCTATAATATTAAGTAATTCAAACCCATGTAAAGATGTCTCCCCTACTGTAACTCCTCATAGTCCTTATCAAGACTACATAGTTTTCATTGTGATGTCAAGAAGGACCTGTTATATTTGTAGCCTAGAAAGGATAAGACAGACAGGATTTCCCCTGAAAAGTTAATGATTTTCCCAGTTCTGTTTATTAATAGTGACTGATTGTATTAAACCCAGTCTGGTTTAAGTGAGGAAGATGACCAAACTCACAGATAAAGTCAAATAGTGAGAATTTTTTCTTTTCTTACTTTTTTTGTAGTCTTAGTTCTTATTATATTTGATGTAAGGTGCTTAAACACATTTGACAATCTTTTTTTATTGATTGTCCGTGTTCTTCAAAGTTTGTCCTTGCACAGAGGACATTTAGACAATTAGCTTCTTAACGTCATGCCCAATCTACCTTTGTGCCCTCAAGAGAAGTTTGTTCTAATAGCTTTGCTCTAAATTGAGTGGCAGCCATGGGACCCAAAAATGCAGGAAATATCTGAGGCAGTCAGGCTGAACAAATACACACCAGGCCTGTAAATGCCATTAACCTGATTCACTAAAACTGTTTTTTATAATGGCAAAATGGCTTCCTTTTTGGTTATTTTACATGTATTTATTTTTTAGCATATGGGTTGGTCTAGCACAACACAGTGAAGTAATCATAAGTAATATCTGTAAAATGTAATAATTGACATTCTTCTAAGGAACGTTATTGTGGTGTTAAATAGGCAAAATTAACATGCAAAGGTTTAAAAAAACCATAGATAAGAATCTGTGAAGACATTTTTTGGACATTGTTTTGAGCGCTCGTTGGCCTAGAGTGATACTACAGGAAGCAGGGCAAAAGTGACCCACACAGTCTTTTATGAGGCCGCAAGAGCCTTGATAGAAGCTTGTTCTTTGTTCGACCTTTACTCTGCACTCCATGAGCAGACAAGGATAGTAAACTTCTTGAATCTGCTACATACTCCTGATACCATTACTTGAAAATGGTTGCCATTCATAACCTCTGTCACAGTATGGAATCATCTGTTTTCATCAGTCTTAAAGTTCCTTCAGTCAGAACAAAGGCAAACACATTATTGTTTTTTGTTCGAACACTTAGCATTAGAAAGATCATATAACCAAAGCCTGTTGCCATAAATGTGCTTTCCTTTCAATTCCTCCTCTTTCAACATCTTTTTTCCCTCTCTCATACATGACTTTATGGTTCTTCATCTTGTAATCCTGCCCTTTTATTGCCTTTTCTGTGAGCTGCTGTCAAGGGTAAGGCAATTAGCTTATCACAGAGACATGATTTATAGAATCTACAAGTGACCGTGCTGCTCCACTTTGATTTTGGTGAAAATCTTAGTCTTGATTTTGTGTCAGGATTCACTAAAGTCTCCGGATCAGTGGTTTAAGGTGAGGGGATTGTTTTAGCATGTGCCTGGGCAAAATGGATTGCATAGCTACTGTGCATTAGTGCCTAACTTTTAATGTCATTGAGAAAGCCCTGGGAGGTCTGAAACCCCCTTATGAAAATTACTCCAGCCATGTCCCTGAGTTTCGTACTCCCTGTGTTTGTGTGTGTTAGGGACAGCTAAGAGGTCAGATCGGTCCCAAGCTTGATCCCGCTTGCCTTATCGCAGGTAATATCCCGTCTCTCAAGGCATGTGATGTTAAGCAATGGGGTTGTAAAGCACTGCAATGCTTTATGAGTGTTGCTGAGAATTTTGAGCTGCGCTCCACACTCAGTAAAAGGTTTGCAGGGACACATTTGCCTGTCTGGGACAAGAAGTGTTGAATTGTTAATGATTAATTGCCAATTCATGTTATTCTGGTAAATTTAAAATGCGATTAAAACTGTCCTGTGAAGAGTTTTGAGTCTTGTGCATTTGGCTGTTATGCAGTAGCAGGTTTATATTTATTTATATGTTTTGCCAGGTTACAATTCTAAAGCTTAGATTGACACTTAGATTAACACACCTATTCCCAAAAAACTCCATAATTTGAGGTGTAATTTATGCCCATAACACAAACATGCAGGATGAGTTATAAGTCAAAGGTATCTAACACTTATGGTTAGGGGTTTGTCCAAAATACTTAACCCTAAGTTTGAACAATATAGAGATGATGACAATAATGAGTCACAAAGTTTATCATCACAGTAGTGTTGATCATCATCAGTTCTTTTTGAGGAAAAACTCAGCTCATAGACCAGGACATTAAGGGTATTGTAAAAGTCACATTATCACATCGCAGAGGTCTGTATGTTTCTCCAGGGTCAATAGACTAGTCTCAGCAGGAGGTTGGGGAGGCAGTCATCTTATAGCTTGGTGGTTTGTTCAGCCAAGTATTACCACCGCTTCATTTCTGGATGTAGTGAATGCAGTGATGGCATGCAGTCTGGGAAGCAGCGGGCACCCAGGAGGCCAGTTTGCAATTGGACCCCCATGGACTGTTGACAATGTGTTATGCCTGGCAAGAGTTGAGTGGCTTAGGGGCAGGTTGAGAATGTGTGTTGAAATGCAGGTGGCTGAGGCTCTGTTGAGGGAGGGGTCAAGAGACAAGGAGGTGGGGCTAAGGTAGAAAGGTCAATCTGATGCTGCTCTTGATGTTTAGAGAGGGGCAGATTTTCCATGAGGATGACTCTGATGGTCGGGGTTAATGTGCTGGCTAAGGAATGGAGATGTGCAGATGAATTCATTAGTGAAGGAGCAGAGGAGCGTGGAGATACAAGCAAGGGGACAAAAGTCCACCTGGGGGATGTTAAGTTGGCGATGACCCACCTGAGATCCTATTTGCTTGCGGCTTGTGCTCTCTCCCCCAACAACATTAGCCAACCAGCACCATAGTGACAACTTCAAACAAAACAAGACCAGTTCAAATATTCTCACTCGGATAAGATCTAATCGATTCATCCTCATTTTAGCATCGGGCAAACAATAATCAGCTGTGGTTTTAAAGCACTTTTTTGATTTTACTTGACTCATTAAGTTTATTCCATGTGTGATGATGTTGAAGGGAACAAAGGTGTCTCGGGACAGCAGGACAGATGCCTTGGTTGATTGAGTGTGAAGTTTTTCTCTTTACTCATTAAATAATAAATAACTTTGGGTTTAACATTAGGTGGCATTTTGCCAGGTATTTGCAAAAGATCTTTAAAGAGGGGGACATTGAAAGAATATGCCAGGCAGATCTGCTGTGACAATTTTAACGCAACTAGGCCATCTTGCAATAATTTAGTACCTTCAATGCATCTTTTTCTGTTATTAAGCTGTGATGGTGTGGCAACCAAAAAGTAAATAGTTGATGTGGATGGGTCAACCATAAATGCATACATTTCAGTAAAATGAAATTTTCTGAAGTTGATGTTGACTAAACTAGTGCCTAAACTGCACTCTTCCAGAATTGACCTATAGCCAATTACTCAGTCAGTACCTCAACATTCCACATGTACTGAAACTGTACACCTGTATTTCAGATGATACTGGACTGATACTGGACGAATTTAACATGGAAAACAATACCTCCATTTAGGTCTCTCTTATACAGACCATACAGACTTATACATATTGATTAGTGTCTGAACTGTGGGGAAATGTGCTGATTCCTCATCTCATCTGTTACTCATTAACACTTGGCAAAAAAAAAATGAAATAAAGAGGATATAGATAACCTGCTACTGCTGTTAGAACAGGAGACAGAATCTGCTGACAGATCTTGACACTTTAGGTTCCTGGTTGTGACATTTTGGATTACCTGTACAGTTTATAGGTGAAAGACAAAACCCCACAGACGGCTGCTAACAATTCACAGTCTAGATTTAGTGGATTTTGTGTCTTGATTATAGAAAAAAAGTTAAAGTCTACATAAGTGATTGTTGAAAAACTAAATCAAAACAAAAAACGTAGATGCCAACAAATTGAGTTATAAAAGTATAAAGAAACACTTTCTCAGAAAGACCTTTTTATTTTAGAGGGTAATGGAGTTATCACACTTGATTGTTGTCTAGTGTGTCCCAGTTTGCAAGTGTTGGGAAAGACAGTGGATGAGCTACCGTCAGTATGAAAATGCTGATTATTCTTTAGAATATCTGAAGAGGTTAATGTGAGAAAAAAAGAGATAAATGTCACAATCAACTTTTGTGTAAACACTTTTACAGCAAGTGATCAGCCTCACTGTGCACAGCATGCAAAATATGTTTTATATTGTCATAAAATATGTGGACTGTAACATTATAGTCTATAAACAAGATGAGAATTTGATGGCTAAGTAGCCCTTGTATTTGAAGATTGTGAAATCTTCATTTGCATCGAAGAATGTGTATCTTTCTGAATTATTCAAGTTTCAGAAAGCATTGCATTGGTCTGAGAAAAAATCCACAAGAGCTTCTTAACAAAACTTTGAACTTGTCCATCTTTCCAAAAGATGGCTTTAATAAACATTTCGATTCATCTACTATCAAGCCTGTAAAATATCAATTTCAGATGTTCGTATGTATTTTTTTAAAAGTGATTGTGCATTATTTATTAAACTTTTTCAGTCTAAATTAACACTGATGAAATAAAATAATACTCTGACATTCTCTGTTGTTTGAACTTGAGAAGAAATACGGCTTTTTAAGTAGCTATGGTGATTGAGAAAGCAAAACAATGATTGTAATTGAAACTTATTTTATAGCTTGAGGTGTATGTCTTAAACTGTGTTTGCTCTTCAGGCTTTTGGTAAGAACATTCCACTTCTCATGGCTGCCGATGGCTTTACTGCATGCTGGTGCATTAATTAGGCTGCTCTAAATCTAGTCTTAATTACAGATAAAAACCAAGCAGGTAATTACCTTTGAATGTTTAATTGCGTGTGTATGTCGGGTGGTTGGTGGGGACAGTGTATGGATTTGGAGAGAAGGATCAAATTCACATACAGCATAGGTTCAGACCTTCAAAGACAGAATTTAGGGCCTTGAACACAGGGTTAGGAGTAAATCTCAACTGTGGAAAAGTAAATGATCCAACTTTATTGCTCCCAACCCCTGAGTACAAAAAAGCAACCCATTGTAGTATCTTGGAAAAAGGTTTGATATTACTTTTATAAGCAGATTCAGGGGTGGGAATTTTGTTGTTGGCTACTAAGCAACCACACAGAAAACCCTAGAAACCACTTAACAACATGCTAGCAACCATCCAAAACATCCCAGGAACCTCGAAATAACACACCAGGAGCCATTTAAATAACCTTACCAACAACAAAACACCCTGGCAAACACCCTAGCATTGTTTCAGTATGTTTTGCAGAACTCTAATCTTTTCTCTGTTTATGTGTTAAACCGCTAATTATAATTGTAATTGTTTTGTGTCTCTAAACTACCTCTTGGGGTCACCAGTGAGTGAATCATCAGCAGAATGATGTCAGACAACAGACCTGTTCTATAACGACCACTGAAACTCCATCAGTGTAGCAAAACTTTTAAAACAGCTACCGAACATGCAAATCCCCACCAAACGCACCACATCAGAAACACTAATAACTAACTAATACACAGTATTTTGCCCTCTAGCAGGTATGTGGGACTTGGTTGTCTTAGGTCTGGAATGTTTAGGAGTGGCAGGGTGTTGGCAAACTAAACATAGACGTTACGATAATATAGACTGACTTGATTTTAGCAGTTACGACAAACAGCACTAGTATAAACTACCTCATTACTAAAAATAACTTTGAAGTCTGTAAAGTTAAAATTTGGATAGTAAATGGTCTCCAACTCCAACCACTCAACCGTCAACAGCAAACAAGAGCCATGCTAACACATTTGTCTTATTTGACCTTTCACTATCATTGGTGTACACCTCTAGGCTGGAGGACAAAATGGGATTTGGTTGGCGTCTGTATCCCTCTCTTTCATGCCTCAGTTTGCCTGCATGTGTGTTTTTGGGTCATTTGTTTTCTCTGAGTCATTCCGTTTGAATATGCGGGAGCTATTAACCTGAGCGCCAGCTGTCTGATTAATTGTCCAGTTCTGCTGTGCTGCAGCCCCACATTCACACCTTCTCTACTGACAGAACTGCTGTATATCATTTTTTATCTTCCCACAGCAACAACTTAAGTTATCCAACAGACTTAAATTATCCACTGCAAAGTGTTTGATTCTTTGAAAGTGTTATAATGAGAATAAATAAAGACAGATATTTCTTATTGGATACAGAATTTAGTGATTCTTAAAAAAAAGTAGCATCTTTTAGACAACTGCAGTTGGCCAGTGCACTACAGACACTATAGTTTATTTATTTATAAACTTGCTTTGTATTTTACCTTAGCCATGCATAACCAGACTGTGGCCGAAAGGCTGGGCCTTTTTGTGGCCTTAACTAAACAAGAAGACAGCTCAGCCGTCTGACTGACAGGTAAAGCAACCAATAACAGTTTATTTTCTGTAAGGTTTCTTTAAGAGGTGAGTTTATGAGAGAGATATTATACCACTGGTCTGGAAAAAAAAATGATGTGGCACTCTCCACAAATGATTGTACCACAATAAATATCCAGAAAATAGAGAAATTATTTTGCAGTGGGTTATGCGTTAGAAAAGGGTTTAAGATGGAGCCTAACCCAACGCCAATCTGGAAAATTATGGCTTTTACCACATTATGGAAAGAGCTTATGAATTTGCCCAATGCTTCATGCATGTGTTCCTTTGCTTAAATGTTCATTTCAGAAGCTTGTTTAAAAGCACAGGTTGCACTTTTCATAAATGCACAACATGACATTTGGTCTGAGTAAGGTCTTGTGAATTGTACTCGTATGCTGATGTAATGATTCAGAATTGTGGTGGAACAGTGGGGAGGTGTATGTATGGGGTCATGGAGCCCTGATGAGGAACTAAAGACTCAGAGGACACCCTGACCCTGAATAGAGAGATGGTTCCCCCATAGAACCCTCCCGCACCTACTTCATTTATTTATCTTGAGAGCCTGTCCTCATTGTCTGGAAGATAGGGCTGAGCTTTCATCTGTTAAAAATGATTTTAGTATAAAACCTAACATCTGTTATTTGTAATTGTAATCTGTAATTGTCGTAGGTGGAAAGAATCAGGCTTAATCAGAGACTGTCAAGCATACATTTTTTTGATGAATTTGGATGGGATATTAAAGGAGGCACAAAGGGAATGAACGGTATGCCTTGCCCATAGTTAACTGGGCAACCTCTAAGCCAATATGATGGAGAATTACACACATATCTAGTACTTGTTAGGGTAAACAGCACAAGGAGACTTTTGTGTCTTGGGTGTCATTCAAGAAAAGTGTACACACATAGCCACACTTATTCCCTTGCATGTGTTGACTAAGCCAACAGTGTGTCCGTCAACCAATGTCTGATCACCCTGTGATCAAAGGGTCTGTTTGTGTAGATGGAGGGCAACCTGTATTCAGAAATCTGAACTAGATTCTGCTGGGCTTCCTCATGAAATGATTTCTAGGGGAAAACACAGGCTGCCATTCTCTTCCTGTAACAACCCTTTTCATTCTTACTCAATAAGTTTCTTGTGGTTTACACCGGTAGAAAAGAAAACTGGGGTCAATTAAATAGGTTCAACAATCTGTAAATGTCTCTCCTAGACAGCTAGGAGGATAAATGGAGAGGTTGCCTAATGTCTGAAATTCTTAATTATTTCTCTGAGGATAAAAGCAGTAGTCTCACTTGTCTCTTTTAGGGTTTCAGTAGAGATCTCAAACTGTGCTCGGATTTGCTGAGATAAAGTCAAAGATTTTACTACCAAAGCCAAATGGTCTGAGCTGCTATTTCCCTGGAGGATATTAAAGATGAATTTGCTTTCAGTGGAAACTGTGTGATCTAATCAGATCATCTGGGTTCTTAATCAGTGTCACTCATGGTTTATTGAAGGTTTCACAGTGAGAGGATCTCCATCTAAAACAATTCAAATCAGCTGAATATTCTTATATTAGAGCGGTTGCCACACCCAAACAAGTATTTTATGGTAAGTGACCATCTTAACTCAGCCTTTACCCCCAGTTCTTCATGAGACTGTCCTTTTTTGTACTAGAATAGGAAGAAATAATGCAGAGTTTGTAGATAATATTCTAAAATTAACTTAAGTTTAGGCAAAAATGCCAGTAAGGTGAATTCAAAGCCGGGTCAATTTTCATTTGAGATATGATTAAATTTACCACAATTTACTGTTACATTTTAAATCTGTGAACCTTCATTTCTTTTTTTTTATGTTACTTGCAATGCCACCAATTGGACAACACAAGGTGACAGATGCTTTAAAGAAAAACATGTTCTTAAGCAGAGGTGTGGAGCGGTCACAGGGTGCATGCTGGGGGTAAGGTCCGAGTTACTGTGTGGAACAAGACATGATCACTGGCTGCTGAATCTCACACACACACCATGCCTCCTCTGCCCCTTTTGCCCCCAAAATTTCCAAGTGTTCCGCTCTGTGCCCCAATCAGTGATGGAGGCGGTTGAGGGTGGAGGAGGGGTGGAATGAGGTCACAGATCCAAATGGCTGCCAAGCACAGTTTGCTATTTTCATAGTTAACGTAAAACCTCTTCCTTGATTACATTCATACTAAAACCACTATGAACTGACCTAAACTGGATTGAGCTTGATTTTGAAATTGGCTGAAACATGTTTTAGAAATGACTTTTCATTCTGATAAATTATATGTCTGTTATAATTGTTGCGCATTCAGAAATTACATTTAGGTTCGCAACTGACACTTTCGTAAAGTGACTTACAATAAGGTGCACCATAAATACACCAGAATACATAACAAAACAAGGCTGCGACTGGTGGAATTTAAACCTTTAAATAACCTAATTTTCCAACAAGAGCCAAATCTATTATTGTACCCATTTGAGAATCCTTAATAAGTTATAGATGCTGAAGACGAATTTTGTACATGTAAGTTCAAAAAAAGTTTTAGCATCCAGGTCCCTACAAGATGCAAGATTTCCAATGAGAATGCTGTTTTATTCTGTTATTCCATTTATATATTGGTGTTTAAGACTGTCATTTTTCCTCTGTTTATGGTTGAACCACTTAAGACCAATAATAATAAGTATTAGGGATAAACGTTTATAGTAAATGGCACCTTATAAATGCTGCTTCTGCTAAGGTGCTGATACTGTCAGCAAATGAAACCAGAACTTCACAACTTCCACAACTTATTGTTGGACACAGTTACTTAGCATGTTGCAACCCAAGCTTTCTATCACTACCTTCACCGCAATATTTGCATCTACATATATCAACATATATGTTTGACTGTTTATCCAAACGTTAGTCAAACAGAATTTATTCGCATTTTTTAACAATTTGAGAATCACGTGCTTTTTTTCGGTTTGGTTAATCTCAACGTTGAGCTCAGCTCATCTGGCTGTGTTGTAGCTGGAAATGACTATTTGCATGCACCGTTACTGCTTTTCCAACCGCTCGCCCTCCACAACCCACATATTCAAACTGCGGTTTTAACCTTTATATATTTAGGGACATTGCTATAATTTATAAAGTTCATAATTTATGTCTCGACTGATGCACCTGCGTCTAGCTCTGTCCGTTTCTCGAAAACGCCTAACTGCACAGATTCCTTTCACAACAGGGCTGAGGCGTTGCTTTCTAAATAACATTTTTTTACTGTTTGCTATTATGTTGTTAATGGTTAAAAAAGGCATGAGAAAATAACTGGGGATCTAAGCCCATGTTAATGTGGCCGACTGATTGGGATCCGATACAACAGTAAATAATATCTCAATATAATCACATATATCACACATTAAAATTAAATATAGGTATTTTTTTTCGTTCACCTCTGCAACGAAGAAATCTCTGAATCAAAGTGTTATCCATTTGCAGGCAACATAATTATTATTATCAATACCTTTAAACAACTGGTTAAAAAAATCAATTGTTTGATTGTGTGGTTAGCCTAATAAGAAATTTTCTTAATCGGAAAATGGAAAACGTGTACAGATTTAAGAAGACAATTATATATTGTAATATTTTACGTTGTAATATTATATATTGTTGTATTAACACCATTCACGAAAATAAATAGGCAGTGTTATATGCTAGGCGGTATAACTGAGTCCGTTTTTGTTCAGCTTCTTCTTCTTATTATTATTATTATTATTTATCCACTTCTACAAATGCCAGAAAAGTCCGCAAGGTCCAAAGTTCTTGAAAGTTCTGCTGATAACTGAGGCAAATAAAAACAGCGCAGCTCCATTGTGTAAACACACTGTACGCAAAGGCCCCGGTCTACTCATTTGCATAAAGTCCCTCAGCAACCGCCCACTCATTACCATATTTTTTTATTGCCTGCCCTCTGGAAGCATCATGGCAAGTTATATCATTCTGTCCGACAGGGAAGTGGCCTAACTTCTCGAAGCAGGTGTCTTTGGAGAAACTCTTTGGAGGTGTGAGGAGGGGGAATCTGACATACCATATTTCCCCCTATTCCTCCTAGCGCGCAAAATTTTTAGATGTTTGCAAAAATGGTTTCCAAGTTGACATCCCTGCAACAAGAGCTTTTGAGCGCCTTACTGGACTCTGGAGTTACCAAAGATGTGCTTCTTCAAGCTTTAGATGACCTGGACCCGAGCCCGAGCAGTTTTGGAATTAAACTGGATAGTCTTCAAATGTCTCCCTCCAGTTCCAAACTGAATGGAAGTGATACGGATTCGAAGCCTGTTTTTCACACGCTGACCAATGGACACAGTAAAGGGAAGTTATCAGGCGACGAGGGCTCGGAGGACGGAGATGATTTCGATACACCGGCAATATTGAAAGAGCTGCAGTCTCAAAACACGGAGGAGGCAGCAGAACAGAGAGCAGAAATCGAACGAATTTTGGCGTAAGTTTATACAAAAGTTCTTTTTTTAAAAAAAAAACTGATAAAGTGTCAACAGCAAGAAATAGGCAAGAAAACGAAACGTCAAAGGAACAGCTGATAAAGGCCTTATACATCGAATAAATTAATATAGCCCATTAAGACATACAACAGAATAAATAAAGGTCTGTGTTAAATTAAAAGTTTACAGAATAAAACTTAGAAATGTGTTAATGTAAATGACATTTTATAAAGCACCAACGGGACAATTTTACGAGCTGAAATCATGGAAACAAAATTCTGTGATGATTTTTCTAAGTTAGATAAAGCTACTAACCAGTGTTTACAAATTTAAAACCACGCGCCAGTGTTTCCTCTTTTCACATTCTAGTTACTAATTATCTACGTGGGTTATTTCTTTAGCTTAGAGATATAACAACTAAAGAAGATCTATTTATTATTAACCACCTCTGAAAGAAAATGAAGCCGCGCCATAGTTTACGTGTTTTTTATTTTAATCTCCTGTAACTTAGTCCGTAAAATAATTTAGCATTTATTTTAAGCCGCATAAAAATAACAAATAATAACAGTAATAATATTATTACTATTTTAATACTACAGAAGCCAGAAACATATTAAACTATATTACGGCGTATACAACTTTAAAGTTGAATTCACTTTTTATAATTTTACTAATTATATATTTCTGTAATTCTTACAGATAAAACAGGGTCACAAATAAAGCTCAAAATCAAAACTAACCCACGTGGAGTCGAGTTATTAATTTTATCCTATAAATCATCAACTGAAAGATACACAGTGACGAATGATTAGCGTGAATGGAGATCTAGTTATTCATTGTCGAATGTTATAAACCAAGTTAGCGCACAGCCATATGTGTTGTCAGTCTCCAAATCATACAGTCTACACAGATTTCAACTATTAGACCTGTGGAGCGTGAGTTTGATTAAAAATGAGGGTAAGGAGCTTTTTAATGCATCTGAAAGCATGCTGGCAGCTCCTGGCAGCTGCTAACTGGAATCAGCTTTGCAACAATGTTCAGTCGATTTTTAGGAATTTTACTTAACTTTTATATACTTTTATAAGTATTACATTATTTACATGTTTATAAATAGTGCTATATGTTGTTGCATTAACAGCAAACTTTGACGTTACTTCCTATTTGTCTAATTATTTTTCGATAGACCTATGTTTTTTATGTTAACGTAAAAATCTATTCAAATTCACCAGATTTAGTTTTATCTGCATATAAAGATATTCTTTTTAGCATAAAATAAATTTTACTAAATTTAAATATTGACGGTGAGCGGCTGGTTAGCGACCAGAAATCTGTTGATGCCTATATAGGCCAAATAAAATAGGCTATTATATATATAATGCGCGTGGTCATTATTATTAATTTAACGCAATTTTTATTTTAATGTATTATGTAAAATTAAAGCAACATTACCACATTTTGTTATCTAAATAAAGGCCTTTTAAATTCGTTCGGTTTCTTTGAGAAATTCTTAACTGATTCATTTTAGTTTTTCTCTGAGTTTTTCTGCGACGTAATATTTTCCTTTAAACCAGATCAATGCTTAAAAATTATACTATTAATGCGTGTTTAACTAAACTATGTATAAATGATTTAGCACTTTCTTGAAATGACTTTACCGTGTCCTTGCTGAACAATATAGTTGTCTTGAAGACTCTCGGTTGTCCCTAACTTGTCCTTTTGTAATTAAATCACAGTAATTGAATTGTCTTTAACCTTTGGAAGTATTTACATCCTATTGAATGCACTGATTAACGAGTGTTTATTAGTGCTAGAAACTTTTGAACGCGCTTGCACCACTTCAATCTTAGAAATAAAAAAAACTACAATTAAACGGATTATAAAATTACGATTTAAAATCTAAAAAAAAATCTAAAATCTAAAGACTTTACTTTAGTTAAAGTTTTATGTTTTCTTTCCTTTGCAGCGAGGACCCTTGGCGAGCGGCTCGTATGATCAAAGGCTACATGCTGCAGCACAATATTCCGCAACGCGAGGTTGTGGATGTGACGGGCCTCAACCAGTCGCACCTGTCGCAGCACCTGAATAAAGGCACGCCTATGAAGACGCAGAAACGCGCCGCGCTCTACACCTGGTACGTGAGGAAACAGCGCGAGATTTTGCGACGTAAGTTACCCTTTGTGTGTCTTGCTACATGTTTAATGTGACTTAGTAAAGAAAATGTAATGTTAACGTTATCTCTTCATAAAGAATAGAAACATTAGATTTTTTTTCCAAAATGGTGTATGTTTGTAATTACAGGAATGTGTGCTGCAATAAAATTTATTCTTGTTGTTAATGCATCACAACATTTAATATCTATTTTACTTTGATTTTTATAAATAAAAACAATTACATATAAAGAGTACAGTCGTACACAATTATGGATGAAGTTGAAGGGGAGTGACCAATGGTGGTTTGGATGTAACATCAATCCCTGAAATGATAAAATTAAGATCTGTCCACTGCATCAACGGATTAATCCATTGCTTTAACACTAAGCAATTAAACTAATATTTTAAAAAGCATATGCTTGCTATATCTCTCTTAGTAGCATCTGAAACACTTTATGTCCTGTATGATACTTATGCAATCATGTTATCTCAACTTTCTCAAATATTTCAGAATTCAATCAGACCTCG
>JAZGTK010001118.1:0-15849 GCA_036877625.1 Ambastaia sidthimunki | reverse complement strand
ACAATACCTCCATTTAGAGCTCTCTTACACACACCACACCAACATTGATTTGTGTCTGAGCTGTAGGGAAATGTGCTGATTCCTCATCTCATCCGTTACACATTAACAGTTCGCAAAAGAATGAAATAAAGAGGATATAGATAACCTGCTACTGCTGTTACAACAGGAGACAGAATCTGCTGACAGAAAAAGTGTCTTGACACTTTAGGTGTCTGTGGCATTTTGGCTTACCTGTACAGTTTATAAGTAAAACATAAAAAAACCCTGCTGACAATCCACAGTCGAGGTTTAGCGGATTTATAGCTTGATTATAGAGAAAAAGTTTCAGAAAGTAAGTATTTTGTATAGATTATAAAAGTAAAAAGAAGCACATTTTCTCAGAAAGACCTTTATATATTAGAATAGAATTGAGTTCTCACACTTGATTGTTGTCTAGTCTGTCCCAGTTTACAGGTGATGGGTCAGACAGAGGAAGAGCTACCACCAGTGAAAATGCTGATTGTTCTTTAAAATAACTGAAGAGGTGAAGGTGAGGAAAATAGATTGTTGCAATCAACTCTGGGGTAAAACACTTGCACAGCAACCGATCAGCTGCACTGTGCACAGCACGCAAAACATCATTGTTTTATATTGTCATAAAACGTGGGTTGTAACATTATAGACTATAAACAAGATGGATGTTTGATGACTCAGTGGCCCTTGTGTTTGAAGATTGTGAAAGCAACACTGAATTATGTTTCAGAACGCATTAAATTGGTCTGAAATTCCACACGAGCCTCTTAAGACTTTAAACTTGCCATCTTTCTTACAGATAGCTTTGATTAAAGTTTTAATTAGTCTACTGTCAGGTCTGGGAAGTATCAATTTTGTATGTTTTAATTTGAACTTGAGAAGAAATGAATTTTTAAATAGGTCTGGTGATTGAGAAAAGAAAAACTTAAATGATTCTTATTGAAACTTATTTTGTAGCTTGAGTTGTATGTCTTAGGCTTTGTTTGCTCTTGAGACTTTTTGTAAGAACATTCCACTTCTCATGGCCGCAGATGGCTTTCCTGCGTGCTAGTGCATTAATTAGGCCGCTGTAAACCTAGTCTTAATCACAGAGGAAACCAAGCAGGTAATTGCCTTTGAATGCTTAATTGTGTATGTCGGTGGTTGGTGGGAGGTGGGGACAGTGTGTGGATTTGGAGAGGAGAATGAAATTGATATCAAGGTTCATGTCTCCAGTATGTTTCTGGGGTGGAATGAAACTTAGGTCAAGCCAAAGGAAGAACGTTGGTACTGAGATTCACAGGCATAAGCTAGGGACTTGAACACAGGGTTTAAAGTTGATCTCAGCTTTAAGGGAGTGAACCAACTTCATTGCTGTCATCCTCTGTGTTTTGTGTTATTTAAAATACAGAAACCGGAGCTATTTCAGATGAACACAAAGAACAAAATGCAGATAATTGTTTGCTGGGCAGTACATTTGTAAGGTTCTGCTTAGGTTCTGTCTTATATAGTTTATACATAGTCGACTTGGTTTCTGTTTCCCCACATTCATTAGTATTGGTAACAATTAGGTTCATAAGTATTAGTCATAAGTATTAGTCTCTGATGTGTTATTTGACATGAATGATACCTTAAATCATGCAGTTTTCTGAAAAGAGGCATGATATAAATTTTTTAAGCAGATTCGGGGGTGGGCACTTTTGTCAATGGGCACTAAGCAACCACCCAAAAAACCTTAGAAACCACCTAACAACATGCTAGAAACCATCTAGAATATCCTAGCAACCTTACAGCAACACACCAGGAGCCATTTAGAAAAACTTACCAACCACAAAACAACACCCTGGAATTGTGACAGTGAGTTTTGCATAGACAACTCTCATCTTCTTTTGTTTGAAAATGCTATAATTTAATTGAATTAAAATGATTTTATTTGCCCTATCATTTTCATTTATCCTATATATCCTAATAGTTATTGTTTCTCTAAACTACCTCTTGAGGTCACCAGTGAGTACATTTTCAGTGTGTTCTATAAAGACCACTGAAACTCCCTCAGAGTAGCAAAACCTTTAAAACAGCTGCTGAACATGCGAATCCCTACCAAATGCATCACACCAGAAACACTAATAACTAACTAACACACAGCCCTCTAGCAGGTATATGGGCCTTGATCTTCTTAGGTCTGGAATGTTTAGGAGTGTCAGGGTGTGGCAGACTAAACATAGAAGTTACGATAATATAGACTGACTTTTTTCTTTTTAGTTAGGGTTTTTATTTAAGAGTTATGATACACAGCACTGATGTAAACTACATCATTACAAAAAAAGAACTTAGTAAAGTCTGTGTAAAGTTGAAATCTGGATAATAAATGGTCTCCACCTCCAACCAGTCGAGACATCTACAGCAAACTAACTAAGAGTCAGGCTAACCATTTGTCTTATTTGACCTTTCACTATCATTGATGTACACCTCTAGAATGGAGGACAAAATGGGATTTGGTTGGCGTCTTTTTTCCGTTTCTTTCATGCCTCAGTGGGATTGCATGTGTGTTTTTGGGTCATTTGTTTTCTCTGAGTCATTCCGTTTGAATATACGGGAGCTATTAACCTGAGCGCCAGCTGTCTGATTAATTGTCCAGTTCTGCTGTACTGCAGCTTCACATTCACACCTCACTGTACTGACAGAACTACTCTGTACAAACTGTATCAGTTATTTCCATTTTTACACAGCAACAGACCTGAAATATCCACTGCAAAGTGTCTGATTCCTTAAGAATGTTGTAATGAGAATATAAAAAGGCAGATGTTTCCTATTGGATACAGAATTTGGATACAGCCGATTCCTAAGGAATAAAAGTATCTTTTAGACAATTGAAGTTGTCCAGGGAACTACAGACACTATATTTTATTTATAAACTTGCTCATAGGTTTCTTTAAGGGGTGAGTTTTTTAAAAGAGATATTATAACACAATATTGGACTGGAATAAAAAATGGCATGGTATTCTCCACAAATATGAACCGACACTAAAATTAGAATTATATTTGTGCTTATTAGATTGAAAAATTATTTTCCATTGCATTATGCATCAGAAAAGGGATTTATATTGAGCCTAACCCAACCCTGATCTGGAGAATTATGGCTTTCACCATATTATGGAAAGAGTTTATGAATTTGCCCAATACTGCATGAATGTGTCATTCCTATGCTTATATGTTTAGCTTGTTTAAAACGCAGGCTGCACTTTCATAAATGCACATATCATGACAGTTTGATTAGTGTAAGGTCTTAAGAAATTCGCTGATGTAATGATTCAGAATTGTGGTGGAACAGGGAGGTCTACGTGATGAGGAGCTAAAGACTCAGAGGACACCCTGACCCAGGGTAGAGAGATAGTTCCCTCATAGAACCCTCCCTGCATCTACTTTATTTATCTTAAAGTAGCCTCTCCTCATTGTCTTGGAGATAGAGGTGAGCTTTCATCTGCTAAAGGATTTTAGTATAAAACCTAACACCTGTTGTAATTGCTGTAGGCGGAAGGATTCGCTGTAATAAGAGGCTGGCAAGCATAGATTTTTGGATGGGATTTTTAAAGGAGGCACAAAGGGAATTAGCGATACACGTTGCCTGCAGTTCACTAGGGAATCTCAAAGCTGGTGTGATGAGGAGAATTACACACACATGTACTTGTTAGGGTAAACAGGAAATGGAGACTTTTGTGTCTTGGGTACGTTTCAAGAAATGTGTACACACACAGCCACACTTATTCCTTTGCGTGTGTTGACAGAGTCAACAGTGTCAGTCAATCAAAGTCTGAGACCCAGAGCAGAAGCAGTGAAGCCTTGCAGAACCCAGTGCGGCTGATCACAGGTTCTGTTTGTGGAGAGGTAGGGCGACCTGGATTCAGTAATCTGAATTACGTTCTATTGAGCTTCCTCATCAAATGAGTTTTGGAGAAAACACAGGCTGCCATTCTCTTCCTGTAACAACCATTTTCAATCTCATTTAATAGAGGTGAATTCATTGTGTAGAAAAGAAAATTGAGGTCAATTAAATAGTCCATCTCTAAATGTTTCTTCTAGACAGCTAGGAGAATAAATGGAGAGAAAATGTCTCAGATTCTCAGCTATTTCTCTGGACCAAGTAGTCTCACTTGTGTCTCCTGTAGGGCTTCAGTAGAGATCTCGAACTGTGCTCTGATTTACTAAGATAAATTCTACCATCAGAAGTTATAGATTTTAACATCAAGGCCAAATGATCTGAGCTGCTATATCAAAGGTCTTTACTGTATTACAAGAATTGTTTCATTTGTGTCTAGAGTACACTTTTTTTATTAAGTATTTTAGGAGATTTTTAATTGAAACATAACTGAAAACTATTAAGTTTCTTTAGCTATAAAACAGCAATAAAATGTTTTCTGTGGAGCAGATCAAAGCTTCATTTACTTTCAGTGGAAACTGTGTGATACAATCAGATCATCTGGGTTTTAATCAGTGTCACTCATGGTCCATTAAAGGTTTTTCAGTAAGAGGATCACCATCAACAATTCTTGCTAGGTATCAAATCAGCTGAAGATTCTTATTTCGGAATGTATTTTACATTAAGTGGCCATCTTAACCCAGTCTTTACCCCAAGTTTTTTAAAACTAGAATAGGTAGAAATAGTGTAGAGTTCGTAAATAATATTCTCAAATTATTTCAAGTAATAGGTTTAAGCCAAAATGCAAATAAGGCGAATTCAAAGTTGGGTCACTTTTTACAGTTAGATATGACCAAATTTACCAGAATTCACGGTATGTTTTAAATCTGTGAACCTTCTTTCCTTTTTTTATAGCCAGTGTTACTTGCAATATCACCAATTAGACAACACAAGATGACAAGATGAAAAAAAAATATGTTCTTAAGCAGAGATGTGGAACGGTCGCAGGGTGCATGTTGGGGGTAAGGTCCAGGTTACTGTGTGGAACAGGACATGATCAGCAACTGTTGAATCTCACACACACACCAACTTCTCTGCCCTTTTTGCCCAAAAAGTTTCCAAGCGTTCCGCTCTATGCCCCAGTCAGTGATGGAAGCAGCTTAGGGTGGAGGAGGGGTGGAAGGAGGTCACAGATCCAAATGACTGCCAAGCTCAGTTCCGGTCAACCTGCTATGCTCATAGTTAACATAAAACCTATTACTTTATTACATTCACACTAAAACCACCACGAACTGGCTTAAACTGGATTGGGCTTGATTTTGAAATTGGCTGAAATGAATTGGTTTATTTATGAATTGGTTCTTAAGACTGGCACTTTTCCTCTGTTAGTTGTTAAACCAGTGAAGACCAACTACAATAATAATAATTATTATTATAAAAATTAGAAATTGCTAATTAAATTTTATAGTAATTGTCACCTAGTAAATGTTTATTTTCTTAAAGTGTAGCTTCTGCTAAGGTGCTGATACTGTCAGCAAAATACCAGAACTTTACAAAACTTGTGGCAACCCAAGCTATTTCTTACTATACCTTCACCACATAATTTTAATCTACAAATCTCAAATCTATATTCAAATAGATAACCTAGCAGTCGCTGAATTACGCGGAAAACAGAAGAATTCTTTAACGACTTGAGCATCGCATGATTTTTTTCGTTTTGGTAAATCTCATCGTGGCATCTGGGTGTATTCTAGCTGTAAATGACTATTTGCATGCACCGTTACTGCTTTTCCAGCCGCTCGCCCTCCACAGCCCACATATGTTTAAGTTAAGGGCATAAGAAAATGACTGTCTCAAAGTTCATGTTCATGTGGACGACCACATATCATGTTCGCACATGTGTAAATATGGTGTAAATATTGCCAAGATATATGTAAATATATACAGTAATTTTTTTTAGGAAATCAAATTTTGTTGTCATAAAAATTGTATGGAATTTTAAAGACGTGGGGTTTTTGTTTATATATTTATAAGTATATATACATTTCTGAGATAAGACGGTTATATGTTTAATACATTATAGTAATATTATATATTGTTGTATTAACATGATCAATGATAATTAAAATAAAAAAATTGTGCGATGTATTATTATTATTATTATTATTTATCTACTTCTACAAATTTCGGAATGGTCCGCAAAGTCCAAAGTTCTTGAAAGTTCTGCTGATAACACAGGCAAATAAAAACAGCGCAGCTCCAGTGTGTAAACACACTGTACCTGCGCAATGGCCCCGGACTGCTCATTTGCATAAAGTCCCTCAGCAACCGCCCACTCATTACCATATTTTTTATTGCCTGCCCTCTGGAAGCATCATGGCAAGTTATATTATTCTGTCCGACAGGGAAGTGGCCTAACTTCTCGAAGCAGGTGTCTTCGGAAAAACTCTTTGGAGGCGTGAGGAGGGGGAATTTGACATACCATATTTCCCTCTATTCCTCCTTGCGTGCAAAATTTTAGATGTTTGCAAATATGGTTTCTAAGTTGACATCCCTGCAACAAGAGCTTTTGAGCGCCTTGCTGGACTCCGGAGTTACCAAAGATGTGCTTCTTCAAGCTTTGGAGGACCTGGAGCCAAGCCCGAGCGGTTTTGGAATTAAACTGGATAGTCTTCAAATGTCTCCCTCCAGTTCCAAGCTGAATGGGAGTAACACGGATTCAAAGCCGGTTTTTCACACGCTGACCAATGGACACTGTAAAGAGAAGTTATCAGGGGACGAGGGCTCGGAGGACGGAGATGATTACGATACACCGGCAATATTGAAAGAACTGCAGTCTCAAAACACAGAGGAGGCAGCAGAACAGAGGGCAGAAATCGAGCGAATGTTGGCGTAAGTGTCTGTTTTTACTAGATCACTTGTTTTGTATACAAATTAAGATCATCAACAAGAAATAGGCAATAAAAAGAAACGTCAAAGCAACAGGTGAACTGACATTGTTGCAAAGTTAAAAAGACCTACTACCCCGGGGGAAATTAATATAGCCCATTAAGACAGTAATAAGTGCTAAATATATGTGTTAAATTAACACATGAAATGTGTTGCATTTTATAAAGCACCAACGCGAATAGACAAGTAAAGAATTTAAATCATAGAAACGAAATTCAGTCTTGATTTTTTTAAGTTAGATAAAGCTACTGACCAGTGTTTACAAATTTAAACCCACGCGCCAGTGTTTCCTCTTTTTACATTCTAGTTACTAATTATCTACATGGGTTATTTCTTTAGCTTAGAGATATAACAACTAAAGAAGATCTATTTATTATTAACCACCTCTGCCCTCTCAAAAGAAACTAAAGACGCGCCATAGCCTAAGTGTTTTCTGATTTTAATATCCTGTAACATCCGTAAAATAATTAAGCATTTAATTTAAGCCGCCTAAAATAAGATAAATATTAATATAAATATCTATAAATATTAATATTGTTAGTACTACAGAAGCCAAAAACATAATAAGCTATATTACGTCCCATAAATTTAAAGTTGAATTCACTTTTTAAAATTTCACTAATTATTTCCACAAATCTCATAGATAAAACATACATCTCAAAATAAAAATCAAAACTAAACCACGTGGAGTTGAGTTATTAATTTTAACCTATAAATCATCAACTGAAAGATACACAGTGACGAATGATTAGCGTGAATGGAGATCTAGTTATTCATTGTCGAATGTTATAAACCAAGTTCGCGCACAGCCATTTATTCAAACAGTCTGCACAGATTTCAACAATTAGTCCTGTGGAGTGAGTTTCATCTAAAATGATCGGGGTAAGAAAGTTTAAATTTATCTAAAAGCATGCTGGCAGTTTCTGTAAGCTTTCCAGCCTTTCGACAAGCTTTAGTCAATGCTTAGGTCTATTTCTTTGGGTATTTGTAACTTATTTATATATTAGGCCTACGTGTATATATGTACATGTTCATTAATAGCGCCGTATGTTGTTGCATTAACCGCAAACTTTGTGCAGCAGGCCAATGACATGTTGCTTCTGTTTTCTCGATAGACCTATGTTTTCATGTTTACGTAAATCCATTCAAATTCACCAGATTTTGTTTTCTCAGTCTGCATATAAAGATACTTTTGTAAAAGTATAAAATCCATTTACTAAATTTAAATTTAGTTTTGCTCTTTAGCGAATTAGCGATGTGTTGATGTTAATATAGGCCAAATAAAATATAGGCTATTATATATAATTCACGTGGTTATTATATTAATTTTAAAATATTTAAATTAATTGTTTAATATATATTAAAGCAAAATTACCATATTTTGTTATCTACATACATTTAAATTCATTCGGTTTCTCTGGGAAATTAACTTAGCTGATTAATTTTAGTTTGAGATTGTTTTATTTTTTCCTTCAAAACAGATCAATGTTTAAATACATAAAAATGCTCTAAAGCGTGTTTAATTAAACTATATATAAATGATTTAGCGCTCTTTTATTACTTTACAATGTATTTTCTGAACAATATAGTCGTCTTGAACACTCTCAATTGTCCCTAACTCGTCCTTTTGTAATTAAATCACAGTAATTGAATTGTCTTTAACCTCTGGAAGTATTTACAACCCATTGAATGCAATGATTAACGATTGTTTATTAGTGCAAGAAACTACAGAACGGCTTACACCAAACTCAGAAAATCAAAAACTACGATTAAACGGATTATGAAATCACTGTTTCAGATTTTAAAGACAGGCTTTTTTAAAGACATACTTTTTTATTTTTGTAGTAAAAAGCAGAGTGTTTTAGTTGAGTTTTATGTGTCCTTTCTTTGCAGCGAGGACCCATGGCGAGCGGCGCGTATGATCAAAGGCTACATGCAGCAGCACAATATTCCGCAACGCGAGGTTGTGGACGTGACGGGCCTCAACCAGTCGCACCTGTCGCAGCACCTGAATAAAGGCACGCCTATGAAGACGCAGAAACGCGCCGCACTCTACACCTGGTACGTGAGGAAACAGCGCGAGATTTTGCGACGTAAGTTAACGTTTGTGTAGGTTGCTGTTTGGGACTTATTATAAAAAAATGTACTGTCAAAGTTTCTCTTTATAAAGAATATAAACATTAGATTTTTTAAATGTTGTTTTTAATTACAAAAATGTATTCTGCAAATAAATAAAATATATTTTTGTACTTAATGTATCACAACATTTATTATTTATTTTAAATTTGTTTTATAAAATACATAATAACATATAAAGAGGACAGTCATAAAGAATTATGGAGGAATTTGAAGGGGAGTCACCAATGGTGGTTTGGATGTCATTTTACACCCTGAATGGATAAAATTAACTTTAAAGATCTGTCTACTGCATTAAAGAGTTAATCCGTTGCTTTAGCTAAACAATTAAAGTAGTATTTAAAAAACATAACACGCTTGCTACATCTCTTTTATAGTAGCACCCTGAAGCACTTTGTGTCCTGTATGATGATTTTGCGATTACACCATCTTATCTCTTATATTTCAGAGTTCAACCAGGCCTCGCAAGGAGCTGGCAGCAACATGTCAGACAAATGCAATCAGGATCAAGTGCTACTTCTCTTTTCTGAGTTTAATCAGTCCGCGCAGGGTATGGGTCAGCCAGGAGATGATGCTGGTATTGAACCTGCTTTCAAGAAGCTCAGACGCAACCGCTTTAAATGGGGGCCTGCATCCCAACAGATCCTCTATCAGGCTTATGAAAGGCAGAAGAACCCCAGTAAAGAGGAGAGAGAGGCACTGGTGGAAGAATGTAACCGGTAAGGATACCATAGCATAATTAGAGTGTTGTGCTAGCACACCAAGGTCAATTCTGTACTTTAATTCCATCTCAAATATGCTACAATGTTTCTCTTGACCACATTCAGGGCTGAGTGCATCCAGAGAGGAGTATCGCCATCCAAAGCTCATGGGCTGGGCTCCAACCTGGTCACAGAGGTGCGAGTCTATAACTGGTTTGCCAACAGAAGGAAAGAAGAAGCCTTTAGACAAAAGTTGGCCATGGACGCCTACAGTGGGCCAACACATAGCCTTAGCTCTCTCCTCTCTCACAGCTCTCCACATCACCCACAGGCCAGCAGCTCACCACCAAGTAAGATGCAAGGTAAACTTATGTTTGTTATGTCATGTTTATTTCAGCCTGAGTTAGGTTTAGGACCAGAAAATACAATCAAGCCACTGATCTCCATTTGGCCCTGAAAATGATAATTAGCACAAACTTCATCATTGCCATTCCACTAGTTAAGAAACAAGCAGATGACATAGTTGATGAGATCAGGGAGACAGCAGAGAGTGAAGGATAGTGATCAATGAGAGTGACAGAGTGAGCTAAGCAAATGGTATTGTTATTCCTAGCTTTGAAAACACACCAAGAACAATCTGCATTGTACCTGCAATCACAGCTTCACTCGAGTCAGCAGGCAAGACTGAGGCACAAAGACCAGCCACCCTTGGACAGGGTTTAGGGTCAGCCCTGGGTCAGGCCAGCACAAGGCCAACTCACTCTTGAGACATACTTATACCTGTAGGGTCACTTCAGTTTACTGCAGGCCCCGTTCCGGTGTTATCTCTTGAATTGTATTTCCAGGAGGATTTATTGACTCTGTTTGATATGGCAAGACTTTGGCACTAAAAGCAATACACTCTTTGCCTCCGGCTTATTACCTTTTGTTGCTCTTTCATGTTTGAGAAGCCTGTCTGAGTCACAGTGCTTTGACTATGGGTGTGTTGCTTTTTTGTGTGTAAATACGCTACAGCAATGAGTGGTTTGTGTGTTTGTATCTGGTGTTCTCTCAGCACACCTGACCAGTCAGTGACCTCAGGTTATGTGTGTATGGAGTTTGATAAGCTGAGAAGACAGAAAACATTGAAGGAGACAGGGGTTGAAGGCAGTCTTCTTTTCCATGCTTCTTGTCAAGGGGCTTACAAGGTGTCCCGCCAGTGCCCGCCAGCAGCATCAGCTGTTTTTTGGTGTCAGAAGCTGGCCTGACAAGAATAGCACAGCAGGACCCCCTCATCACGTTGCCAGGGCACAGCCTGTATTATGCATGCTTAATTGACAATTAAAATCCCTGGCTACTACATCTCCCAAACCTTTGATAAGGGACTCCCCTCTTCCCTACTCTCTTTACCCTCCCTCGGTAGGGAACCCTTTTGTCTGTGCCACATTAGAGGACTGTAGTAACTGTAACTGAGGTTCATTTATCTCTGCTGGTCCAGGGGGAGGGGCACTCTAAAGTTTCTCTCACCTTTATGGTCTGGGGAAAAGAGGCTAAGGCTGGGCTCTGAGCAGAACAGCAGGAGCTGTCCGCTGGGGTATAGGCTCTTTTGGGACCAGACAGGACTGATGAGCTGCTTCTGGTCGAGGTATGGAGGGTGATTCCCGGGCTAACCCCACCTCTCAGAAGCTATGTGAAGCTCAGGTTTTTCCAAAGGGGTCGTTGCCGGGTCAGATCAGAGAAAGACTAGTTTTTATTGATTCTGGTTTGGCCTGTTGATAACATGCAGGCAGGCCCGCCACTGCTGGAAGGTCAGGTGATATGTGCTTTTTGGGGCTGGCTGTGATCTTTTTTTTTTGTTTGTGTTATGGTGTCATTGAAAAAGTAAGCCCTTAAACGTAAACCCTTCTTAAACGTTCTCAATCCTTTAAGCAAAATATGTTTAAGTGGTTGTCTTAGACAATGCCTGTCAAATATTTTTGTGTACATCTTTGTTTTTAATAAACATGCACTAGTTACTCCTTTTTTTTTTTTTAAATGTATCCCTCAACAAATAAGGTTTTATGTGCAATACTGTAATCAGTGCTGAGGTGTCCCTCCTCCCAACGGTAACAGCAGAGGACAGGAGAGTTCAACTTGCTTGGTCTATTGTAGGCCACAGAAGATCTGAAAAGCTGCGTACGTCCTGCTTAGACCCAGGAGGCCTCTCATATGCGGCAGCGCTATAATGAGCACTGCCTAGGGATGAAGAACAGGGCTTTGATATTACATGCGTCCTAGGGAGAGCTGAACTCTTTAAACCTGCTGAAATCTACTGCTGCCACTCCCCTTTAGAGTTCCCAACACCCTCTGCCTTTTTAGCCATTTTGCTGTAACAGCATCCTTTGTTCTTATTTAAAACATTTATATAAAATGTTTAATTGATAAATCTGTGTGTTAGGAGTGCAAAGGAAATTGGTTCATACCCAGGGAACACACATACTGATAAAATTCATACCCTGAATGCACTGTAAGTCACTTAAAGGTGTCTGCCAAATGCAAAAATGTAAAATGTTTTGTTAATGCACCACAACATATTGAAAACATAGTGATAAAACAAGTGATTTAATAAGCAGCCATATTTTAAGCATATTTTTAAATTATACACCAATTTCTACACTGAATACCCATAAATGTAAATATATCAGCCATTGACCACCCTGTTCCTAAGATATTAGCTTTAGCTATGTCTAAAAGCCTCACAGGTCAACCACTAGTTGCTAGCCTGCACGTAGCATTCCTGCAGCTCAACTAGATGAGTATGTTGCTAGCAACACCATGGTCATGGGCTTGATTCGCAGGGAATGCATGTAGCTTCACACTATAAGTATATAGTGTTACTTGAATAAATGCATACATGTAAAATAAATCAATGTAAACATTCCTTCGGTTTAATCATTTAGTTACAAATTCTTTACCATTTCACATAGTTTTTATACCGTGTTCTTAAAGGTTGTATTTTGGTTCCTGGTTCCCTGAGAAACAGAGCCCTCCTGCTGGTCAGTATGGCCCAGACAGCGCAGACCCGAATGATTGAACATGAGAGGAGATCCCTGCAGCCCGAGTGAATGCCTGATGCAGTCAGACAATAGCCCGTTCTCTCCCTGACACTTTTAGTGGGTGCACAGCTGTAAAGCAAAGACTGTTTATGGTTGCTTGTCCATTGTGTGGTGAGCGGCTTGTGGGCCCGATGGAGTGCTTTATTGTCCCGTCTTGGTGTTTACAAGATGTCTTGGAGAGTTGGCAATGCTGTGGTGTGCAGAGGGGGGCAAAGTTGTGTCTGCTGAGTTTTCCCTGTGCAGTGAAATATGGCAGAGAGATGCATTGCTTGTTTTAGTGCACAAAGCTCTTTGTCATTTTAATTAGGAAGAACTACTGTTGCGGTGTGCTTGTGAATGAGCTTTGAGGGTAAACACACCATTTAATTAATGAATGGAAAGTTTGTTTGATATAAAACAGCGCGTTTAAATTATGGTTTTGCTGTCTTAGTCAATTAGCTGTTTGTACAGTGTTACGTTCTGTAAGTGGCAGTGAAGCTTTCTGTGAGGAAAATAAGGCAATTTTAGATAAGATATATTTCATTTAACAGTGTCGTCATCTTACGTGGCACAAAATGAACACTCAGAATTTGACTGCAGGAGTGAATCGTTTTGGACCAAGTGAGAAAGGTGTTTGACATTAGCATTAATTGAGTAATGTTTACCTTGTTCATATCAGAGAAGGTTGGAATTGGCAAACGTCCATTCGATAGGAGACAGGCTGGTTTCCTGCAGCTTTGCTGGGTCATAAGTACCAGCAAACAGTAAATGGTCTAGACTTAAGATAAAAAAAAAGTTTGGTAGAAAAGAGCCAAAATTCTCTCATAAAATGTTTTTACTCAGAGACTCTCTATTGAGAACAGACTTCATGTACACATTAAGGTGGCCTTGACAGTGCTGGGGCCAATATCACAGGTGCAGGGGCCAATGTTTATTTGTCCTGCTTTAGCCTGTCTGCAGCCAGCAGATACAGACTGGACCTGGTTTGTAGGTTATCCAGGGAACTAAATCTCAATACGAGTATAAAAAAAACAGTATCAGACTTAATGATTTAACTGTTTTCTCTCACTTTCTTTTTGCCCTCCACAGGTGTCAGATACAGCCAGCAGGGTCCCAGTGAAGTCAGTTCATCCTCCACCATCAATCATCATAGTGGCAGCGCCATGGCGACCAGCCAGTCAGTGTTACAGCAGGTCTCTCCGGGGGCCTTGGACCCCAGCCACAGCCTCCTGTCACCTGACGCCAAGATGGTGAGTACACATGGGCACTCCCGGGCTTAGATAAGATAACACAGTGTCTGCTCTTGACACAGAAACACAAAGCGAGGCTGATAGATACTACCTTTACCCAGCAAGTGGGCCAACAAACACTGCATTGTACTTCCCGGCATTAAAACCAGAGGCAGACAGCAGGCCTTGGCCCACGGCACGCCGCAAAGGCTGATGTTAGTAAATGAGCTAACATTTACTAACATCTGCCTCTGCTGGTAGTGAGAAAGGGGCACGGCCATGGCTATGCCAACAAACCTGACAAAGAAATATTATGTTTGTATTGACTAAATTCCCCGTTAAGGGAAGAAGTCGGGTGGACTTTTGCTTGTTCGATGTCATGTTGAGTAACAACAGCGATCAATGCCTCCCCCTGCCCTATCTACATACAGTACCTCTGTTTGACCTGGGCGAGACCATGTACCTTTTTGTTTCGGGACAATTTTCTGTGCAGTAATTTTTCAGGCAAGGCTCCAGTGCTGCACAGACACAGAGGAAGTTTAAACTGTAGTTGCATTTATCATGGCTTTAGTATGCGTTTTTGTCATTGGTAGGAAGTCGGCACAGGAGGAAGGGAGTATGACATCAGCTTATCTGAACTGTCAGACGGTTGTCTGAGCACGACCTCCTCTCAGCTCAACTCATTCAAATAAACCCTCTGTGTTTCTCGAGGCTTTGAAACCTTCTTAAGATAAGAGTACAGTTGAATCAGTTCTGACGGAGACATTCTACACATTTTATTGGACAATTAGAAGCACAGTTGCAATGTGAAAAGACCCATTATACACACATTTCCACCAATGCAAAAAGCACCTTATGAATGTGTTTTTCTGATTGTTTTTTCTGTAGCTGTGCTAAGTGGTGTTTTTTTTATTTTTTCAGATTTCTGTATCAGGTGGTCTTCCTCCAGTCAGCACCCTGACCAACATCCACGCATCCCACCATGCACACCAACAGACCTCCAACCTCATAATGCCTCTCTCTGGGGTCATGGCCATTGCACAGAGTGAGTGTCCAACCATCTCATCATACCTTGTTTTGATTTTTTGTTTTGTTTTTGATTGCTTGGTTTGTATAATATATATGGAATCTCCACTTGACACCTCATTATCCTTGCGTCCAGCTTTAAACACATCGCAGGCGCAGACAGTACCCGTCATCAACAGCGTTGCAGGCAGTCTTGCAGCGCTGCAGCCCATGCAGTTCTCGCAGCAGCTGAACAGCCCGCATCAGCAGCTCATGCAACAGTCACCCAGCCACATGAACCATCAGCCCTTCATGGCATCCGTCTCACACTCACAGAGTCAGTGCACTTCCTCTGTTGAAGATTTACTGATCGTGACCTAATCATGATTCATTTCTTAATCAGGTTGCATGAAAGGTATTCTTGATGTGACCTTCTGTCTGTGTTGTTTCTTTACAGTGTACCCACACAAGCAAGAGCCGCCCCAGTATTCTCACCCATCTCGATTTCCCTCCGCCATGCTGGTGACGGATGCCAACAGCCTTAGTACACTGAGTTCAATGTCCTCCAGCAAACAGGTCAGTAATCCACAACACTAAACAACACAAATCAGAATCTCATTGATCTCCTTTAAAAGGCCTGATTGTTTTTATAATGGGTGGTAACATGGATTTGACACTCATTTTGACAGCTGAATGTGGAGCTTTGATGTACACTACATTAAAATAGGACTGATCTTGAATTTTTCAATGAGCTCAAAACAGACATGGTTTTAATAAGGCCAAAAATCTGTGTGCAAACCTGCTGCAGTGTCTTCTGTTTAGCTGAGATTGTTGCAAATCTTAATCAGTGAAGCGAGTTAAACGTGTGG
>JAZGTK010001117.1:0-44751 GCA_036877625.1 Ambastaia sidthimunki | reverse complement strand
ATATCATGTTGTTCCTGCTCAGTTTTAGTCTTCTTTTCCAGGGTCTCAGTATTAAACTGCTCTAGACTTTTTCTTTGTTTTTCCATTTCCTTCTGTTCCATCATATCATCTTCTTTCTGTTTTCTGACTTGAGCCTCAAAGTCATAAACTCTATGTTGTAACTCTTTCCATTTATTATTTATTTTCTCTCTTTCTTGTTCTAGAAGGTCTTTGCTTTTTCTCACCTCGTGTTTTTGTTCATTTATGTCTGTGCTCATCTTCTCCAAATCTTCTGTTCGTCTTCTTACTTCCTCAATGACACTCTCCATTTCCTCTTTGTCCCTTTGTAGATGGGCTTTCATTTCCTTTAGTGTTTCCCTCTCCATCCTTATTTCCTCCTCTTTGTACGTCATTTGTTCACTGTCCTTTTGTAGTTCAGTCTTTCTTTGAGCCAGAAGATTTCTTTCATCAGTGATCTTTTGTTTTTCAAGGTTGATTTCGTTTTGTTGAAGTTTTATTCCATTTCTCTGCTCTTCCACCTTGTCCATTATCTTCTGTACTATTTCCCTGTTTCTTTCAATTTCATTCTTCTCTAGTTCCATCTCTTTAATTTTCAGGTCAAGTTCAGATCTTTCCAGTTTTATTGCCTCTCTTATTTCTTCTTCCATTTGCTCTTTTTGTTTCATTATTTCAGACCTTTTCTGTTTGATCACCTCCTGCTCATGGTCTAGTTCAATTTTGTATCTTTCCAAATTTCTCTGTAACTGATCAAGTTTCTCCCATTCCTTCTTTGCTTTTACACTCATGTTTTCCTCTAGTTGTTGTATGTGTACTTTAGATTCAGTCCTCATCTTTTCAAGTTTACTTTTCTCCTCATTCATTGCTTTCATACTTTCATCCAGTTGTTCCTGTTGTTTATTCATTTCAGTATTTTTAGTTTGTATCTCATATTCGATTTGGTCCGTTTCATCCCTTTGTTGTTGTGTTTTCTTTTGAAGAATGTCCAGCTCTTTCCACTGCTTCATCAGGTCCTCTTTTTCCTTATCCAATTTATCTCTCTGTCTCAAGATTTCTTCACCTTTCTGCTTAAGAAACTTTCTCTCCTCCTCTATAGCTGTTTTATCTATTTCTTCCTTTTCCTTGAGTTTTATCAGTTGCAGCTCCAGGTCTTCTGCTCTTTTTTGTACCTCAATTTTTTCCCTTTCAATTTCCTTTCTCTCCTTCTCTAGAAGTTCTTTGTTGGTCTCAATCTTTTGTTTTTGCTGTGTTATGTCAACCTCAGTCTTTTTCAGCTCACTTCTCTTCTTGTTTATTTCCTCCATGGAGATGTCACACTGCTCATTAAGTAGTTTAAGGTGAGATTCCATCTTTTCGAGTTTGCCTCGCTCTCTCCTGATCTCCTCAAACATGTTCTTCACTTTCTCAGCATCACTTATCACCTCAGCTTTTGCCTGGTCAGTCAGGTTCTTCTCTTCCTGGAGTTTTTCCATTTTAGTTTGCATCTCTTGTTGTTTTCCCTTTAACTCAGCTTTCATGAGTTCCAACTCTGTTGTTAATGTATTTATCCTGTTCGTCTTTTCATATATGTCCTGTTTTTCACCCTCAAGTTCACTCCTCAACTTATTTAATTCACTTTTCTCTTCATGTATCTCTTCTAAACTTTGTTCTTTTCTTTGCTGCAACTGAGTAATATCAGCTTCTCTCTGTTGCAGCCTATCTTTCTCCATCATTATTGTTTGCATTTTGGTCTCTATTTCATCACGTTCCCTCATTATATCAGCTTTAATGATGTCCAGTTCATTTCTTTGAAGTGTCATATCTCTTTTCTCATTTTCAACTATTTCTTTCTGAGTAAGGAGCTGTTCCTTGATATTTTCGAAACTTTCTCTCTCTTTTTCTAATTCAGCTAGTTGTACTTTAACCTCATCTTTCTGTTGTTTTACCCAGATCTGCAAATCTTCTTTGTTCTGTTTAATGTCTTCCTTTTCATTTTCAATTTCGTTGTGGATCTTCTCAAGCAACTTGATGTCACTTTCATATCTTTGTTTTTGCAATTCTAAATCAGTTTGCATTTGTTCAATTTCACTTTTTTGGCTCTTGGTTTCCTCAAGAACTTTCTCTTCCTTGATCTGTATGTTTAACTCTTTTACCTCAAGAGCATTCTGCTTGTCTTGCAAGATTTGTCTTTCAAGTTCAATTGACTGAATCTGACTGTGTATCTCTTCCTGCATTCGATTAACCTCATCCCTTTCTTTGTTGGTCATGTATTTGATGTTTTCAATTTCTTCTTTGGTTTTCTGAAGGTCTTGTGCTAAATTAGCAAGCCCCTGTTCCTTCTCCAGCATTTTTGTCATGTCAAGCTCCAACATCTGTTTTTGCTTTTCAATTTCAGACCTCTTCTGTTCAAGATGTTCTCTCTCTTTACTATTTTCTTCCTTGGTTTTATCATTCTCTTGCTGTTGGTGGAGTACCTCTCTCTGCATGTTCTCAATTTGGGATTTCTCCTTAATTAAGTCTTTCTTTATTTTCTCATTTTCATCTTGCTCATTTTTCATATCTGCCCTTGAGAGTTCAATTTGTTGGATTATTGATATTAAGGTATTCTTTTCTTTCTCTGTTGTTTCTTTATCTGCAAGAAGTTCATCCCTCATCCGTTCAAGGGCCAATCTGTCCTTTTGTATCTCAGTTCTTTTTTCTGAATCAAGCTCTTTTTGAATTTCCAGGTCTTTCTTTTCCCTCTCAATTTCAATTTTTCTATTTTCTATCTCACTTATCTCCTTCTCAAACATGATTTTTGTTTTCTCATTTTCTTGTATTTGTCTTTCCATCTCCTTCATCATCATATTAAGGTTTCTCTTTTTTATTTCACTCTCTTCAGACAAACTTCTCACTTCTTCTCTCTCTTTCTGGAGTTGGGCTTTCATCTCTTCAGCTTTTTCCTTCTCCATTAGGTTAGCATCTATTATGTCTTTTATTTTGTTTGTTTCCATCTGCAACTCAGCTTTAGTTCTTTCAAGATCATCTATAGCAACTTGAATCTTTTCGTTATCCGATTCAATTTCTTCTTTCTTGCTATTCAGTTCAACCCTCATTCGCAATAGTTCTTCTTTCTCTTTGTCAATGTGATATTTCTTATTTTCAAGGTCACTGTACAGTTTATCGGTTTCTTTTTTCTTTCTCTCTAATAGACTTATTTCTTCTTTAATTATTTGTTTTTCCCCCTCAATCTCCAGCCAACATTTCTTCTGATCTTCTCTCTCCTTTTTGATAATGTTCTGGATCTCCTTGCATTCTTCCTTGATCTGAAGTTGCTTCTCCAGGTAACTTTTTGTGTTTTCAATATCTTCTTTTTCTTGTTCTATCCACTTTCTGCTGATGTCCAGCATCTCTTTTTCTTTCTGTATCTCTTCAACTAGCTTTCTGTATTCATCTGTTTCTTTCTTTAATGTTTTACCAATTTCTATGACTTGTTGTCTCTGCTCTTTAATTTCAGCTTCCCTTATTTCCAGTTTAATTTTATTCTCTTTCTCCATTTTTTCCATTTCATCTTTTGTCTGTTTTAGCTGTTGTTTCTTATTCATGAGAGTTTGCATTCTGTTGTCAAGCTCACTTTCTTTTCCTTGTAGTTCTGTCTGAAGTTTGACAAGCTTCTGTGTGTCTGATTCTAATTGTGCTTTCTCTTTGTCAACATTGTCTCTTTCTTTTAGAATATCCACCCTCATCTGTTCTAGAGCCTCTTTCTGGTTTACAATCTCTTGTTTTGCCATCTCATCCTTTTCTCTTTGTTGCAGAATTTTTTTTTCCAAGTCCTCTGTTTTTCTTACTAACTCTTTATTTCTAAGTTGCAGATCCATCTTTTCCCTTTCATAAGCATCCTTTTTATTTTTAAATTGTATCTTGTCATCCTGTAATTTTGCATCCACAATATCAAGATCTTTCCTCTTGTTCTCCATTTCTTTGATGCTCTTCTCTATATGTTCTCTTTGAATTTGAAGTTGGAAACTAAGGTCTGTTAATTTATCCCTCTCACTGTTAATTTCTTGTAGGATGTTGTTTGTGATGTCTGATGTCTTCTGAAGCTCAGCACGGGCATCTTCAAGCTCTGTTTTGTCCTTCTCAATGCTTTGCTTAATAATATCTAGCTCTTGTGTTTGTTTTCTCACATTATTTTTCTCTTTTTCAATCAAATCTCTGTCTTTGCTAACCATCTGCTTCATTTCTTCCACTTTTTCTTTTTCTGTGTTTAGTTCACGCCCCATCTCCTCTAGCTTCTCCTTCAATTTTCTGGCAGCCTGGAAGTTTTGTTCAAGTTCAGCCCTCTGGTTTTCTAGTTCAAATTTAATCCTTTCTAGATTTTTACATTCTGTTTCATTAGCTTTCATGGCATCAGTCAGTTTATGCTTTTGTTGATTGATTTCGGCTTTTTGATCTTCTAACAAATCCTTTTCCAGTATCAAAGCTTGCCTTAAAGATTCAGCATCATCTCTCTGTTTTTGTAGTTCACCTCTGAAGAGCTCTATCTCTTCCCTTGCATTGTCCTTCTCTTTTTCTATGTCCTCCCTTTTACTCAGTATTTCCATATTGATCTTCTCAATGGTCTCTTTCTTCTTCTGTAAACTTTGATCCTGTTTATCCAGCTCATTTTTTTGTTTTTCCAGTATCTGCTCTCTCCTCTTTATTTCAGAAGTTAGTGCTTCTAGTTCGGTCTTTTTCTTTTCAAGCTGTGACTTCATTTCTTCCATGGTTTGTGTTTGGTTAAGTGTATCTTTCACAAGCTGATCCAGATCCATTTGTTTTCTAAAGAGTTGCTCTGTGACCCTTTGGAGTTCTTCCTTTGACTGAATAGCTACTTCTTCTGTGTCTTTAAACTTTCTAATTTTTTCTTTGGCCTTGTCTAGTTTAACTGACTCTCTTTCTGTCTTCATATATTCCTTTTCTTGGTTTATCTCATATTTTAGCTGCTCCAGTTCTTCTCTTTCTTTCTGCAGCATTTCTCTCATGTTCTCCTTATCTTGTTGCTTCTGTATAAGTTCTGCCCTCATCTTCTCTAATTGATTTTTCTCTCTTCTGGTGCTTTCTATCTCCTCTCTAAGGCCTCCTAGATTTTCTCGTATTTGTCCAATATCTTGAATTAGCCTCTGGATCTCAGATTTCAGTTTCTCCTTTTCATCAGTCTCTGTCTTACTTTCCTCCATCCTCCTCACCATAACAACTTTCAGGTTCTGCACCATCTCTCTGATTTTTACAACCTCTAATATCAGTCTTTGGATGTCAGCATTTGTATTTTCTTCATCCTCTAGATTTTTACTTTTCTCCACTAAGAGTTCAAAGTCCTCTCTTGCACTTTGAACATCATTCCTTAGTAGTTCCAGCTCTTTCCTCTCTCTGTCAATCTCCTTTCTGTCATTTTCTATTTCAGTCCTTATTCTGTCTATCTCATCCCTTTTTCGTATTACTTGTCTCATCTTCTGATCCAGATTCCTTTTTTCTTGGACCGTCTCAGACCTTAGGACCTCCAGTTCTCCCTTCTCAAGTGTCATTTTTTGAATCATTTTTTCTAATTCCTCTTTCTGTCTCTGTATTTCCATCAGTTCTGTATCTCCTATAGACAGCTCTGGCTTTTCAGTGTCTTTTTGATGTTTCAATATATCTGATCTCATTTTGTCTAACTCTTCTCTCTGAAGTTTAATGTCTAATTTGCTCTTCTCAAGTTCTGCCTGCTGTTCAAGCAACCCAGCCTCCATTTCTGTGAGTTTTTCTGTTTGTCTCTTAACTTCCTCTGCTTTGCTCTCACTCCGATCTTCTGGGGCATCCATGGCTAATGTTTGTATGTTCTTACCTAATACCTCTGCGGAGGAGCTCTGAATGTTTTCTGTGAAAACTGTTTCTTTTGCTTTCTCTCTAGTTGTCTCTGCAAGAAGACTTTCCAGAATCTCCGTTTTTTTCTGTATGTCAGCCTTTAATTTCTCCAATAGTTCATTTTCATCATGGAGCTTTTGTTTGTCCAACATAACTTCTTGTTTTTGTCTCTCCAAAGCAAATTTACTTTGTTCAAAATCACTTTTCTCTCTAATTAACAAGTCTTTGCTGCTTTCTATTTCCTGTCTTTCGTGTTGTATTTCACTTTTCTGCTGGTCATAGCTTTCTTTCATTTTCTGTTTCATAGCTTCAACTTCCAGCTTCATGTTCTCCAGTTCAAGTCTCTCTTGTCTAGTGGCTTTGACTTCATCTTTCATTCTTCTCAAAACCTCTCTAACATGTTCAATTTCCTGAATCAGCCTCTGCATGTAAGCACTCATTTCTTGTCTTTCTTCTATGTCCACTTCAATACTAACATCTCTCTCCGTTCTTTGTTCCAGATCACGTTTTGTTCTCCAAGCCATTTCCCCAGTTTTTTCAGCATCTTGAAGAAGCCTCTGTAACTCAGCATTCATCTGTTCCTTCTCCTCCAGATCTTCACCTCTTGCTTTTTTGTAAGATTCTTTGTCCTCTCTTGCTCTTTGGATGTCAGCCTTCATGCGTTCCACCTCATTCCTCTCTATACTTAATGTGGCCCTCTCCATTTCCAGTTTTTTATTTGCACTTTCAATTTCAGCTCTCATTCTCTCAATTTCATCTCTTTTTCTCGCTGCCTGTCTCATTCTTTGATCAAGATCTTTCTTTTTGCCATCAGTTTCATCTCTGAAAAGCTTTAATTCTCCAATCTCACGTTTAGTTTTGTGCATCTTGTCTTCTAACTCCTCTCTCTGTTTAAGTATCTCAGCTCTCATACCGATGAGTTCCTCCATTTCTGACTGCTTTTTAGTCTCAAACTCCTCTTTTTGGCTTAAGATATTTGATCTAATCTTTTCATATTCAAGTATTTCTCTCCTAACCTCTTCTAACTTTTCTTCATTTGCTTCTCTTTCTATTGCTAATTCAGCTTTTAGGACATTAATTTTGTCTATGTCCCTTTGCATTTTGTCCATTTCTTTGCTCCATTCCTCTGCTTGCATCTGTAGTTTCCTTCGCTCGTCTTCGATTTCTTTCTCTGATTGATCTCTCAGTTTTTGCATCTCTTCTTTTTGTTTCTCTATTTCTGCTTGGTGAAGTTGTAGCTTATGAAGTCTTGCTCTTAACTCTGTCTTCTCCTTTTTAAAGGCTTCTTCCTGTTTAAGCTGAGTCTTTCTCATATCCTCAAGGTTGTCTTTTTCATTCTGTAAACGTTCCTCCATTTGTTGTGTTACCTGTCTGACTATGTCATCCCTAACTCTCTGTATTTCAGCTTTTGCCTCTTCTAGTTCTAGCCTAGATTTTTCTAGCTCTGTGGCATAATGTTCCAACTCTGCTTTTTGTTGTTGCATCACAGTATTTGCTTTATCAAGATCTGCTCTTAATTCGCTCTCCTCAAACTTTCTTTGAAGTGCATCTTTCTCTCTTTTTCTCAAAGTCTCCTGCATCAATTCTTCTACATCCTCAGCTTTCTTTTGGAGCTCAGCTTTGAGTTGCTCTAATTGATCTTTCTCAGCTTGCAAATTCTGTTGCTGGAATTTTATCCCTTCTAGTTCTTTATTCAGATTTGATTTCTTTTGTTCAGTATAATCTATGTCTTGTTCCAGCTGTTTCTTGGTTTTTTCAGTAATTTCCTTCTCATCCAAAAGCTCTTTCCTAAGATGCTCCACATTTTCCATGTCTTTCTTCAATGTTGCCCTCAAATTATCCATCAGCCACTGCTGCTCAAACAGCTCAGCCCTTTCTCTCTCAAGATCATGCTTTTTGTCTTTTATCTCCAAATTCATCTGATCCAGAGTATCTCTTTCTTTTATTAGCTCTGCCTGTGTGATCTCATTCTGCTCAGATTGAATAACACATTGTCTTTTGAAATCTTCTTTGGTTTTCTCTAGATCCAGCCTTTCTTTTATAATCGTCTCCTTTTCTGCAGCAGAGACTTGCATGTTTCTTTCTGTCTCAGCTTGAATCTTATCCAGAATGTCATTTTTCATTTTGGTGTCCTCAGCAAAATGCTGTCTCTGTTTCTCAAACTCTGCTGCAACCCTCTGCCAATCTCTCTGAATTTCTACCTTTAGCTTCTCAAAATCTTCTCTTTCTTTTAACATCTTAGCTCTCATGTTAAGCATCGCATCCCTCTCATTCTCAAAAGCATTCCTCTGGATTTTAAAGTTTTCTAAATCTTTAGCCAACTCAGCTCTTTGCTGTTCCAAATGCTCCATATGCATTCTGTCCTTTATTATGTTATTTCTCATGTCATTCATTTCCTGTTTTTGATTTTCAAGCTCCATTCTCATTTGATCTAGTTCATTCTCTTTGATTTTTATGTTTTCTTTCTCACTGTCAATGTAAGCTATTTGTCTCAAGTTATTTGTATTCATCTGCTCAAGAATGTCTTTCTCTTTCAGTATTTCAGCTTTTCTATTATCTAGTTCTTTCCTGGCATGGCTCATCTCTGCCTTTGATTTCTCCAGCTCAGACTTTTCTTTTTGAAGTAGGTCTCTGTCAGACTGAATAGCTTTTATTTGCATTGCAAAGTCATCATATGTTCTGCCTGAGAGCCCTTCCTTCATTTTGATCTTTTCAGGAGGACTACTAAACTCATCTCTTTCTATTTGGAGTTGGTCTGCCATCTCCTTTAGTTGCTTTCGTTCATTCTTTGTCTCCTCAGTTAGTTTCTCAAGATCTTCAGCTTGCCTTTGAAGGTCAGTTTTCATCTTCAGTAGCTCCTCCTTCTCATTTTCAATAATTTGTTTCTCTGTTTTTATGTTGTGTAATTCTTTTTCCATATCTTCTTTCTGTGTCTCCATATCAGCCATATCTCTGGTTAGCAGTTCTCTGTTTTTATCAATGAGATGTTTCTCCTCAAGTAACTTTATTTTCAGTTGCTTGTTGTTCTCCTTCTCTGTCTCTAGAATGGCCATGTCGCTCTCCATATTTCTCTTTTGTGTCATCAGTTCAACTCTTTCTTTCTCTGTGTTGGTCATTTCTGTCTTAGTAAATTCCATGAGCTCATCAACCTCTCTCTGTAAATGATCAAGCTCAGTCTGTCTTTGGTCAAGCTGATCCATTTCCATCATTATGGTGTTCTTCAGTTCATTCATGTCCTGTTGCTGTTTCAGAACATCTTCCTGCAGTTGTGCAAGGTCACTTTCTCTGCGTGAAAGATTTTCATTCTCGTTGGCAATGGTCTCCATTTGTTTTGAGATGTTTACCCTTATTTCCTCAAGAGTGTCCTTTTGTGTCTGTATCTCTGCCAATGTCATCTCATTTTTTTGTCTTTCTTCAGAAAGATGTTCAATTGCTTTAGCAATTTCTGTCTTGGTCTTTTCAAGATCAGCCTTCTCCATTTCACACTCAGTTGCTTGTCTTTGTTGATTGTATTTCTGCACATTAATCTCCTCACTGAGATGCTCAATATTCCTCCTGTCTTCTTGAAGTTGAGCTGCCATTTCCTCTAGCATATGTCTATCATTCTGGATTTCTTTCTTTTCCTTTTCAATCTGGGCAGATTCTCTTTTAATTGCAGCTTTCATCTTTTCCAACCTATCACTCTCATCTTCAGTGAGCTGCTTCTCAAGCTTCTCCTTTTCAGTTAGATCATACTTGCCATCAAGTGAGCTGCGCTTTTGGGCTTCAGTATCTGTCTTCAATGCATCTTTTAAAATATTCATTTCCTGCATTTGCTCCATTGTGGCTCTTTTTTTAACAGAATCAGCACTCTCCTTTTCTGAAACTGACTTGTCTGTGTCAACTTCACTCTGTTGAAGAACCAGTATGGCTTCACTCTTCCCCAGCAGACTCTCTTTTAGTGTGATGTCAAACCTCAGCTGATCTAGTTCCTCTTGTTGTTTTTGAATGTCTTCTCTCATTCTCTCAAGTTCATCCTTTTCCATCTTTAACTCTCCCCTTTCATTGTCAATGTTTGTTCTTTCTCTTGATATATTTTCTTTCATCTGCTCAAGAATGCTTCTGTCTTGCTGTATCTCTTCCAGTGTGATCTCATTTTTTGCCTGTTGTTCAGCAAGCTGTTTTTCAAGATCTGCCTTAGCTTGAGATATCTTAGCTTTTATGCTCTCTAGGTCAGACTTTTCTCTTTGCAGTAAATCTTTATCACTCTTAATTGCTTGTTGCTGCTTTTGTATTTCAATATATGTGTAATCCAGAAAATTTGTCTTCCTTTTTGTTTCCTCAATAAGATTGTCCAAATCTTTTCTCTCTTTTTGGAGTTGAGCTGCCATGTTCTCTGTCCTCTGTCTTTCTTGTTGTGTGTCTAGTTTTAGTTTGCTTATCTCATGTGCTTCTCTTTGCATCTCAGTTTCCATCTGTTCTATCATAGCCTTTTCTCTCTCAAATGCTTCTCTCTCAAGTTTGAGGCTCTCTAAATATTTGTCTACATAAGCTCTTTTTTGCTGTAGATCTTTCAAATCCTCTGTCAACAACTGTCTGTTGTTTTCCAGTAATTCCTTTTCAGCCATTATCTCTTTCATGAGGAGATCCACTTTTTCAGTTTTTCTTTTTAGTTCATCCATCATGTCCTGTTTATCCCTGAATATTGAAGCTCTTTCACGTTCAATGCTGTTCTTTTCATTAATTAGGAACTCCTTAATATCATCTCTCTCTTTTTGAAGTTGTACAGCCATTGTTTCCAGGTTTTGTCTTTCATTATGTGTTTCTTCTTTTAGTTTTTTCATTTCATCAGCTTCTTTCTGCTGATCTAACTCCATTTGATTTAATTTGTTCTCCTGATCTTCAAACATTTGTTTCTGAAGTGTTATCTTCTCCAAATCCTGAGCTAAATTCTTTCTGCTTTGGTCTACATCATCTCTTTCTTTATTTAGCAGTTTCCTGTCATTCTCAATTAATTCCCTTTCTCCAAGTAAGCCCTGCCTAAGAAGCTCTAAGTTCTCAGTCTCTATTGTAAAGGCATCTCTCAGGTTTTTCTCCATTGCCTGCTTCTGTTCTTCCAGCTCTTCTTTATCATTATCTAGTTGAATTCTCTCATTCCTCATTAATTCTGTAATATTATTAATTTCTGTCTCTTGTTTATTTAGCTCAGCTTGTCTAAGATTAAGCTGATTTCTTTCCTGTATTAAAATAGCTTTGTCATTATTTAATTCTATTTGCTGGTTCAGAATTTCAGCTTGTAGTTGCTCAAGTTCATTTTGTTTTTGTTTTATTGCTTCATCTTGATTTTTGATGTCATGCATTTGTCTTGTAATGTTTACCTTCATCTCTTCTAGAGTGTATTTTTCTTTCTGTATTTCTGCCTGTGTGATCTTATACTTTTCAGTTTGTTCAGTAAGTTGCTTTTCAAGATCTCCTTTGGCTTCTGAAATTTCTTTCCTGATTTCTTCCAGATCATGTTTTTTCTTTTCAAGAATGTCTTTATCATATTGAATGTCTTTCATTTTCTCCTCAAGATTATTATTAATTTCATCCAAGACCATAAGTTTTCTGTTTGTTTCCTCCACAAGATCATTGATATCTTCTCTCTCTTTTTGGAGCTGAGCTGCCATTTCATCCACCTTTTGCCTCTCATCTTGTGTCTCTTGTTTTAACTTCTCAATCTCACATGCTTCTCTTCGCATCTCAGTTTTCATCTGTTCTATCACTTCTTTTTCATTCTTAAAAGCTTCTCTCTGAAGTTTGAGACTCTCAAAATCTTTGTCAATATTGGCTCTTTTTTGTTCTAGGACTTCAGTATTATTCTTCAGCTGTTGTTTGTCATTTTCAAGTAAGTCCTTTTCAGTCAATACTTCTTTCATGAGAAGATCCACATTTTCAGACCTCTTTTTCAACTCTTGCATCATGTTCTGCTTTTCAATCATAATTTCAGCTCTTTCACTTTGAATCTTGTTCCTCTCTATCTTCGTGAATTTCACAAGATCATTCACTTCTTTCTGTTGTTTTTCTATTTCAGTTTTTCTCTGTTCAAGCTCGTCCTTTTCTGTAGTGATGATTTGTTTGAGGTTCTCTATTTCATTCTGTTGTTTATAAATCTCAGTTTGCAGTTTCTCCAGCTCATCTTTCCTGAGTTTTATAGTTTCTTTTTCATTTTCAATTTCATCTGTTTGTTTGAAGATGTTTGTTCTTATTTGTTCTAGGGTGTTTTTCTCTCTTTGTAGATTTTCCAGTGCAGACTCATTTGCAACTTGCATTTCATTCAGAATCTCATTCTTTCTCTTTGTTTCTTCAGTAAGCATGACAATATCAGCTCTCTCTTTTTGAAGAAGCACAGCCATTTCCTCCACCCTCTGTCTCTCATTTTGTGTTTCTTGTTTCAGCTTCTCAATCTCTTCAGCTTCTCTTTGCAGCTCAGTTTTCATCTGTTCTAACTTGTCCTTCTCATTTTCAAATGCTTGTTTTCGAAGTGTTATCATCATGAGGTCTTCTGATAAATTCCTTCTGCTTTGCTCTATATCATCTCTTCCTTTGTTTAGCAGTTCCTTTTCATTATCAATTAATTCCCTTTCGCTAAGTAAGTCCTGCCTAAAAAGTTCCAAGTTCTCAGTTTCTGTTCTGAAGGCTTCTCTCAGTTTTTTCTCTGTTGCCTGTTTCTGTTCTTCCAGCTCTTCTTTATCTTTATCTAGTTGACTTCTCTCATTCCTTATTAATTCTGTAATGTTATTTATTTCGGTCTCTTGTTTATTTAGCTCAGCTTGTTTCAGCTCAAGCTGTTTTCTTTTCTTTAAAATATCAGTTCTGTCATTATCTATTTCCATTTTCTGATTCACTGTTTCAGCTTGTAGTTGCTCAAGTTCATTTTGTTTTTGTTTGATTTGTTCCTCTTTATTTTTAATGCCATCTATTTGTCTTGTGATGTTCATACTCATCTCCTCTAGAGTGTCTTTTTCTTTCTGTATCTCTGCCAGTGTGATCTTATGCTTTTCATTTTGTTCCAACACTTGCTTTTCAAGATCTTCTTTGGCTTTTGCAATTTCATTTTTAGTGTCCTCCAGGTCATGTTTTTCCTTCTCAAGCATGTCTGTATCACACTGAATGGCTTTCATTTTCTCTTCAAGATTATTATTCATTTCATCCAAGACCATATATTTTCTGTTTGTTTCCTCCACAAGATCATTGATATCTTCTTTCTCTTTCTGAAGTTGTGCAGCCATTTCCTCCAACCTCTGTCTCTCATTTTGTGTTTCTTGTTTCAGCTTCTCAGTCTCTTCAGCTTCTCTTTGCAGCTCAGTTTTCATCCATTCCATCTTGTCCTTCTCATCTTCAAATGCTTGTTTCTGAAGTGTTATCATCTTGAGATCTTCAGCTAAACTTGTTCTGCTTTGGTCTACATCATCTCTTTCTTTCTTTAGCAATTTCCTATCATTATCAATTAATTCACTTTCTCTAAATATGTCTTGTCTAAGAATCTCCAAGCTCTCAGTCTCTCTTTTGAGAGCATCTTTCAAATGTTTCTGCATTGCTTGTTTCTGTTCTTCCAGCTCATCTTTTTCTTTATCTAATTGACTCCTCTCATTCCTTATTAATTCTGTAATGTCATTCAATTCTGTCTGTTGTTTATCTAGCTCAGCTCGTCCCAGTTCAAGCTGATTTCTGTCCTGTATTAAAGTAGCTTTGTCATTATTTAATTCTTTTTGCTGGTTCAAAATTTTGTCTTGTAGTTGCTCAAGTTCATTTTGTTTTTGTTTTATCTGTTCCTCCTGATTTTTGATGTCATGCATTTGTCCTGTAATGTTCGCACTCATCTCCTCTAGAGTGTCTCTTTCTTTCTGTATCTCTGCCAGTGTGATCTTATACTTTTCAGTTTGTTCAGTAAGTTGCTTTTCAAGATCTTCTTTGGCTTTTGCAATTTCTTGTCTTTTATCTTCCAGATCGTATTTTTCCTTCTCAAGCATGTCTGTATCACATTGAATGGCTTTCATTTTCTCCTCAAGATTATTATTCATTTCATCCAAGACCATATGTTTTCTGTTTGTTTTCTCCACAAGATAATTGATATCTTCTTTCTCTTTTTGGAGCTGAGCTGCCATTTCATGTGCTTCTGTTTCCATTTCAGATTTCATCTGTTCTATTGTTTTCTTCTCATTCTCAAAAGCCTCTTTCTCATATTTGAGACTCTTCAATTCTTTGTCAATATTGGCTCTTCTTTCTTCTAGAACTTCCATGCCATTCTTTAGCTGTTGCTGGTCTGTAGTGATGATTTGTTTTAGGTTCTCCATTTCACTCTGTTGTCTATAAATCTCAGTTTGCAGTTTCTTCAGCTCATCTTTCCTGAGTCTTACATTTTCTTTTTCCTTTTCAATGTCATCAGTTTGTTTGGAGATGTTCACTCTCATTTGCGCTAAGCTGTGTTTCTCTCTTTTTAGATCTTCCAGTGCAAACTCATTTGCAACTTGCATTGCATTCAGAATCTCATTCTTTGTCTTTGTCTCTTCGGTAAGCACGACAATATCATCTCTCTCTTTCTGAAGTTGTGCAGCCATTTGCTCCACCCTCTGTTTCTCATGTTGTGTCTCTAGTTTCAGTTTCTCAATCTCATCAGCTTCTCTTTGCAGCTCAGTTTTCATCTGTTGTAACTTGTCCTTCTCATCTTCAAATGCTTGTTTCTGAAGTGTTATCATCTTGAGGTCTTCAGCTAAATTCTTTCTGCTTTGGTCTACATCATCTCTTTCTTTGTTTAGCAGTTTCCTTTCATTATCAATTAATCCCTTTTCTTCAAGTAAGTCCTGCCTAAGAAGCTCCAAGTTCTCAGTCTCTGTTATGAAGGCATCTCTCAAGTTTTTCTCCATTTCTTGTTTCTGTTTTTCCAGCTCGTCTCTTTGTTTATCAAGTCGACTTCTCTCATTCCTCATTAATTCCGTAATGTCATTCAATTCTGTCTGTTGTTTATCTAGCTCAGCTCGTCCCAGTTCAAGCTGATTTCTTTCCTGTATTAAAATAGCTTTGTCATTATGCATTTCTGTTTGCTGGTTCACAATTTCAGCTTGTAGTTGCTCAAGTTCATTTTGTTTTTGTTTTATCTGTTCCTCCTGATTTTTGATGTCATGCATTTGTCCTGTAATGTTCGCACTCATCTCCTCTAGAGTGTCTCTTTCTTTCTGTATCTCTGCCAGTGTGATCTTATACTTCTCAGTTTGTTCAGTAAGTTGCTTTTCAAGATCTTCTTTGGCTTTTGCAATTTGTTTCCTGATTTCTTTCAGATCGTGTTTTTCCTTTTCAAGAATGTCTTCATCACATTGAATGGCTTTCATTTTCTCTTTAAGATTATTATTCATTTCATCCAAGACCATATGTTTTCTGTTTGTTTCCTCCACAAGATCATTGATATGTTCTCTCTCTTTCTGAAGCTGAGCTGCCATTTCATCCATCTTTTGCCTCTCATCTTGTGTCTTTCCTTTTAACTTCTCAATTTCATGTGCTTCAATTTCCATTTCAGATTTCATCTGTTCTATTGTTTTCTTCTCATTCTCAAAAGCCTCTTTCTCATATTTAAGACTCTTCAATTCTTTGCCAATATTGGCTCTTCTTTCTTCTAGAACTTCCATGTCATTCTTTAGCTGTTGCTGGTCTGTAGTGATGATTTGTTTTGAATTCTCCATTTCACTCTGTTGTCTATAAATCTCAGTTTGCAGTTTCTCCAGCTCATCTTTCCTGAGTCTTACATTTTCTTTTTCATTTTCAATGTCATCAGTTTGTTTGGAGATGTTCACTCTCATTTGCTCTAGGGTGTTTTTCTCTCTTTGAAGATCTTCAAGTGCAGACTCATTTGCAAGTTGCATTTTATTCAGAATCTCATTCTTAGTCTTTGTCTCTTCGGTAAGCATGACAATATCATCTCTCTCTTTCTGAAGTTGTGCAGCCACTTCCTCCACCATCTGTTTCTCATGTTGTGTCTCTAGTTTCAGCTTCTCAATCTCATCAGCTTCTCTTTGCAGCTCAGTTTTCATCTGTTGTATCTTGTCTTTCTCATCATCAAACACTTGTTTTTGAAACGTTATCATCTTGAGATCTTCAGCTAAACTCTTTCTGCTTTGGTCTACATCATTTCTTTCTTTCTTTAGTGATTTCCTGTCATTATGAATTAATTCCCTTTCCCTAAGTATGTCTTGCCTAAGAAGCTCCAAGCTCTCAGTCTCTGTTTTGAGAGCCTCTCTTAGATTTTTCTGCATTGCTTGTTTCTGTTCCTCCAGCTCATCTTTTTCTTTATCTAGTTGACTCCTCTCATTCCTAATTAATTCTGTAATGGCATTCATTTCGGTCTCTTGTGTATCTAGCTCAGCTTGTTTCAGTTTAAGCTGTTGTTTTTTCCTTAAAATATCAGTTTTGTCATTATCTGTTTCCATTTGCTGGATCACAATTTCAGCTTGAAGTTGCTCAAGTTCATTTTGTTTTTGTCTTACTTGTTCCTCTTTATTTTTAATGCCATCTGTTTGTCTTGTGATGTTCACACTCATCTTCTCTAGAGTGTCTTTTTCTTTCTGTATCTCTGCCAGTGTGATTTTATTCTTTTCAGTTTGTTCAATAACTTGGTTTTCAAGATCCTCCTTGGCTCTTGCGATATCAATTTTGATTTCCTCCAGGTCCTGTTTTTCCTTCTCAAGAATGTCTTTATCACATTGAATGGCTTTCGTTTTTTCTTCGAGATTAGTTTTCATTTCGTCCAAGACCATATGCTTTCTGTTTGTTTCCTCCACTAAATTATTGATATCTTCTTTCTCTTTTTGGAGCTGAGCTGCCATTTCATCAATTTTCTGCCTCTCATCTTGTGTCTCTTGTTTTAACTTCTTAATCTCATGTGCTTTTCTTTGCATCTCAGTTTTCATTTGTTCTATTACACCCTTCTCATTTTCAAAAGCTTCTCTCTCAAGTTGGAGACTCTCCAATTCTTTGTCAATATGGGCTCTTTTATCTTCAAGAACTTCCATGTCATTCCTCAGCAGTTGCTGGTCAGTAGTAATCATTTGTTTAAGATTTTCCATTTCATTATTTTCTTTATAAATCTCTGATTGTAGTTTTTCTAGTTGATCTTTTCTAAGTCTTATCTTTTCTTTTTCATTTTCAATATCATCTTTTTGTTTGGAGATGCTTTCTCTCATTTGGTCTAGAATGCTTTTTTCTCTTTGTAGATCTTCCAGTGAAGACTCATTTGCAACTTGCATTTCATTCAGAATCTCATTCTTTCTTTTTGTCTCCTCACTAAGCATGACAATATCATCTCTCTCTTTTTGAAGATGCGCAGCCATCTTTTCTAAGTTTTGTCTTTCATTCTGTGTTTCTTCTTTTAGCTTTCTGATATCATCAGTTTCTTTTCGTAGCTTAATCTTCATCTGTTCTAAATTGTTCTTTTCATCTTGAATTGCTTGTTTGTGATGTGTAAGATTATTTATCTTTCTCTCTAAAGCTGTTTTTTTCTGTTCCACATCAGCCTCGTGTACTTTTAACATTTGTGTTCTTTCCTCAATTAATTCTCTTTCGTTATTTAGTTTGTTTTTCAAGAGCTTCACATTTTCCCTCTCAATCTCCATCTGGTGTTGTTGTGCTATCATCTCAGACTTCTCTTTTTCAAGATTTGCCTTTTCCCCTGTAACCAATTCTAGGATTTCATTCACTTTTTTCTCTTTTTGATCTATTTCTGTTTGCTTCTCTGTAAGTCTATCTTGTTCCATTGTGATCTCTTTCTTTCTGTCCTCCATTTTCTCTTGCTCTCTGTAAATCAAAGCTTCTAGTTGTTTGAGTTCATTTTCTCTGACTCTTATTTTCTCCTTCTTATTTGCAATGTCCTCTTGTTGCTCTGAAATGCTGTCTCTCAGAAGATGAAGCGCTTCTCTTTCTTCCTGAATTTTTGTCATTGAGATCTTGTTCTTCTCTCTTTCCTGAGCAAGCTGATTTTCAAGATCCTCCTTTGCATTTGTTATATCTCTCATAGTTTTCTTCAGCTCCAGCAAAGCCTTCTCCTGCATGTGTTTGTTAGACTCGTTCGCTTTCCTTTGCATTTCTGTTTCCTGATATTTTTTTTCTACAGCTGCTTTTTTCTTCTCAAGTTGTTCAGTAAGACTGTCAACATTATCTCTGTCATTCTTAAGTTTTGTTGCTGTTTCCTCAAGATTCAGTCTGTCTTTTTCCACTTCTAGTTTCATTTTCTCAATCTCATTAGCTTTTCTTTTTAGCTCAGCATTTTCCTGCTCTAACTTGTTTTTCTCATCTTCAAACATTTGATTTTTCAACCTAATGCTCTCCAACTCTTTAATTACTTCAAGCTTCATTTGTTCCAAATTTTTTGTGTCTGTTTCTATCTTTTGCTTGCTGTTATCAATTATGTCCTTTTTATTATCCAGCTCTTTTCTTAAAAGATCTAACTTTTCGCTTTCCTTTTTCAGTTCTGTCTTAAACTCAACCTCCATTTGCTGTCTTTGAGCCATTATTTCTGCTCTTTCCCTTTCCAAATTATCTTTCTCCTTCCTTAAATGTTCCTTAATATTATCTACCTCTTTCTTCTGTTGCTCTGTTTGAGCCTGTATGTCTTTGAGTTCACTCTTCTCCATAGCAATCACCTTTATCTGCTTATCTAACTCTGTTTGTTGTTTCTCAATTTCTATTTGCAGACTTTGCACTGCTTCTTGTTTGTCTTTTTCTAAGCCATCTCTTTGCCTTGAGATGTCCACTCTTAACTGCTCAAGGATGTCCTTCTCTTTTTGTATTTCTGCCAATGTGATTGCATTCTCTCTTTTCTGAGATTCAAGTTGGTTCTCAAGATCTTCTTTGACTCTATATATATCTGCCTTTGTTTTCTCCAGATCAAGCTTTTCCTTTTCTAGAATGTCTATATGAGATTCAAGCATTTGTTTTTGTTTTATTAGATCAGCTTCCTCTTCTCTAATCCTTGCTGCAGAAGTCTCTGTATTTTGCTGTTCCTTTTGAAGCTTGGATGCCATTTTCTCAGCTCTCCTCTTATCATTCTCCATCTCTTGCCTTAGTTTCTCAATCGCTTCAGTTTCTTTCAGGAGCTCAATTTTCATCTGCTGCAATTCCTGCTTTTCTTTGTCGACAGTTTGTTTCTGAAAGTTTAAGGTCTCAAACTCCTGTGTTAAGAAGGTTTTGTTTCGTTTCATGTCATCCAGTTCTCTGCTCAGTATTGTCTTGCTGTTTTCAATAGATTGAATTTCTCTGAGAACTTCTTGTTTCATCAGCTCCACTGTTTCATTTTCCCTCTTCAGTTGCATTTGCATGTGATTCACTAATTGTCTTTCCTCCATGGTAGCAGTTTTCTCATTTTCAAGTGTGTCCCTTTCCTTCATTATATCATTCCGAATTTCTTCTATTTCTTTTTGCTGTGCATACATTTTTGAGGCATGTATATTTAGCTCATTTTCCTCTTGTGAGATCCTCATCTTTATTTGTGCAAGATAATGTCTCTCCTTTTCTATCTCTGATAGTGCAGTATCATTAAATTCTCTTGTTTTAGCCTGTTCCTTTTCTAGATCTTCTTTTGCTTTGGCTATCTCTGTTTTGTTTTTATCAAGTTCAGACTTCTGCTTTTCTAGTACATCTTTTTCAGCCTGAATAGCTTGGTTTTGTTTTTCTAGCTCAAATGACATCCTATCCATGGCTTCTTTCCTTTTATTTTCCTCATGTTGAATTTGGTCTGCCATATCTTTTATATTCTGCTTTTCATTCAGCATCTCCTTCTTTAGTTTATCAATGTCTTCAGCCTCTCTTTGAAGCACAGCTCTTATCTGCTCTGTCTCTTTCTCAAAAGATTGCCTTTGAAATTGTAAGTTTTCGAATTCCTTTAACAGTTTTGCTTTCATCTGCTCCATGTCTTCTCGGTCAGTTTCAAGTGATTTCATGTTGCTTTCAAATAATTCTTTTTGTTCAGTTAAGTATTTCCTTTGCAGCTCCACATCTTCATAGCTCCTCCTCAGTTCTTCTCTTAAGTTACTTTCCATTTCCTGCTTCTCTAAATATTTTTGGTATTGATCTACATCAACTTGCAACTGCTCAACTTGACTCTTTTCCATCCTTAAGAGGTCCTTCAAGTCATCTATTTCTTTTCGTTGGTTTTCAATTTCTGCTTCCCTTTGTTTAAGTTCATTTTCTCTGAGCCTTAATTTTTCTTTTTCTTCTTCAACATTCTGTCTTTGTTTTGAGATAGTTTTATTCATCTGCTCAAGTTTATCTCTTTCCTTATATATCTCTGCCAGTATAATGTTGTTCTCTTCGTTGTCCTTATCAAGTTGTTCTTTAAGATCTTTGAGGCTGGATGTCTCTGCCATAGTTTTCTCTAGTTTAGACTTTTCCTTTTCTAGCATATCTTTCTCAGACTCAATTGCTTGCCTCTCTTTTTGAACTTGCAATTTTATTTCATCCAGAACATCTGATCTCCTTTGGATCTCCTTAACAATTTTATCAACATTACATCTTTCTTTTTGAAGATGGTCTTCCATGTCTTTCACTTTTTGTATGTCGCTTTGAACAGCTTGCCTTAGATTTTCAATGTCACTTGCTTCTTTTTGTAAGTTGGCCTGCATTTCTTTCACCATATCATATGCTTTTGTTTGCTTCTCTATATCAGCTTGCATCCTGTCTAGATCATGTTGCTTTCTCCTCGTCTCATCTAAAAGACGTGCAATCTCATCTTTGTCTTTTTGAAGCTGCATAGCAGTCTCTGCGAGTTTCTGTCCTTTAGCCAGTGTGTCTTGTCTAAGCTTCTCTGTATCCTCAGCTGCTGTTTGCAGGACAGATTTAATGTTCTCCAACTTGCCTTTCTCCTCCTCAATATTTTGTCTCTGCCATTTTATCTCATCCATCTCCCTCCCAACATGGATTTTCCTGTGTTCCAGATCTTCTGTCTCTCTCTCCAATGTTATTCTGTAGTTCTCCATAAGTATCTTCTCATCCATTAACTCTTTTCTCATATGTTCAAAAGTTTTAAATTCTCTGTTTATTATATCTGTCATATCTGTCTCCATCTGATGTTTTTGTGTCATTAAAGCAGCCCTCTCTCTATCAAGATTATCTCTTTCATTTTGTATGAACTGCATGATTTCATCTATTTTGTTCTGCTTTTCAGCTGTTTCTGTTTGGCTTTTCTCAAGTTCACTCTTTTGTATGAAGACAATGTTTTGCAAGTCTTCTGTCTCTTTTTGTTGTTTAGTTAGTTCTATCTGCATTTGCTGAAGATATATTTCTCTTTGCTTGATAAGTCTTTTCTCATTGTCAGTAGCATCTATTTGTTGTGATATGTTCTCATGCATCTTCTGAAGAGTGTCTCGTTCTGAGTTTATCTCCTTTAATGTAAACTCATTCTTTTCTCGTAGGTTTTCTAAATATTTCTTTTCACTTTCTATCTCTGCTTGTAGTTGTTTAATTTCACCCTTTTGCTTCTCTAGCATGTCTTTATCATATTGTATTTCTTGTTTCTGCTCATATATTTCAGCATGCAGTTTTTCCAGGATCTCTGTCCTACTGTTTGTCTCTTCAGTAAGACCTGTGAGTTTCTCTCTCTCTTGTTTAAGCTCCTCTGCCAATTTCTCCACCCTCTGCTGTTCTTCCTGTGTGTCTTGTTTTAATCTCTGAATATCATCAGATTCTCTTTGTAGCTCAAATTTCATGTTCTCCAATCTGTATTTCTCACCTTCCACCAGTTTTCTTTCAGTCTGTATGTCCTCTAGATCTCTAGCAAAAGTGGCTTTTAGATCAGCCTCCATGGTTTGCCTTTGCTTTTCCAAACTCCATCTAATTTGATCTAAAGCATCTCTCTCTTTCTCTAATTTTGTTATTACGGTCTTCTCGTTTTCTTTGTTTTTTAGGATTTCAGCTTGTAGGTCATCCCATTCTTTCTGTATATTTAACCTTGTCCTCTCCAGCTCATCTTTCTCCTTGTTAAGAGCATCTTCTGCACATTCCAGCTTTTGTTTTTGTAGTTGTATTTGCAGCTGCATGTCTGCTGCTGTTTTATTTGCAGTTTGTAATGCAGTTTCTTTGTCCAGAAGTTCATTCTCTCTCAGACTTATTATTTCCACTTGTCTCTCTATTGTATTTTTTTGTGCAAGTATGTTGTTTCTGAAATCTTCTAAAGCTTGTCGCTCTTTGTGCAGCTCATCCATAGTCAGAGTGATGTCATCAGCCTTTGTTATTTGTGGTTCATCAGTCTGGACTTCAACATCAACCAGTCCAGTAACATTCACTCTTGTCCTTTCCCATTCATCTTTCTCTCTCTGTAAATTTATTTCCATACTGTCCAGTTCTTGTTTTCTTTGTTTCAGATCTTGCTTCTCTTTCCATATTGTATTTAAGTCTCTTTTGCTCTCTTCTTTTTCTGATTGTAGTTTCTTCTCCCAGTCCTCTAGACTCATTCGTCTCATTTCCATCTCTTTTTCTTCCTCTCGTAGTTTGGTCATCTTCTCCTCAGCTTCATCCTTTAATGCTTGTGTGTTCTCCTTTGTCTTCTCTAGTTCATGCTTCTCCTTTAAAATGATTTCTTTATATTTCTCCAGTTCTGTTCTTTCTTTCTGTACATCAGTCAGGTTGGTTTCATAGTCATCTGATGTAAATGCCTTCATAGCCCCCATTCCTTGGCTCTTGATTGCGCGTATGATGGGTTGAACCTGAAATAAATTCTGAAATAAATTACAGTACATACAGTACTGTACTGAATGGACTTCATAATAAACCCCATGTTCAACAGAATGTGTACTTTCTCTAAAGCCCTCTTAAAGCTTTTGTAAAACTTTTAGTTCTAAAGTCAACATGAAATCATATTTGTGCTTATTATTATTAATTCCTGTGCTTGGTCTTATTGTGCTCAAATCATCAGTACATGTTGTTAAAAAATTTATTTTGTGATTTAAACATGTCATTTGCTCGAAACAATTTTTGATCTAAAATTATTAAGCCCCCTTATTTTTAAAAACCTGCAACCAATCACCCAGCTCCCTTCTGGTATGTTCAGTATGTTCAGTACACCACTGACTACATTTTTTTTTGCAAAAATTCAAGTCCCACCGTGATTCTTTTCTTGTTGAATTTCACTCTGTAATATGTTACATTACAAAAAAATTAACTCAAAATATAAAATTGCTAGTTCCATTTCAGGTTGACTTTAAGAAAGATATGCCTGCTGCTGATAATATGTTTAATACTGATTGTATTATAAGCCATTTGGAAAGTGAATGTAAGCAATAACTTACCTGTTCTTTGCCTGCCCTTTCTTGAGCAATCAGTTCTCTCTCTCTCTTTATTTCTTCTTTTGCCTGTTCAATATCCTTCAAAGACTTTTCCACACCCTCTTTCATCTGCTCCACCCTGTCATTCTCTTTAATGATCTCCTCCAACCTCTGCTCCAGCTCATCTTTCTGACGTTGTATCATAGATCTCAAGAGTTCTACTTCATCTCGTTCTCTGATTATCTTTTCCTCCCTGTATTCTATTTCTCTTCTCCTTCTTTGAACTTCAGACTTCAGCAGCCTCATCTCCTCTTTGTCCCTCTTCATTATTTCCTTGTTGTGCTCCACCTCCTTTGTAAGACCTCGCAGCATTTCTCGAATATGTTCGATCTCCAAAATGAGGCCCTGCATCTCAGCATTCATCTCCTCCTGGTCTGCTGTCTCCATCTGACTTCCTGCCATTCTGTTCTCTATTTGGAATTTAGTGTTCCTCACCATTTCTCTTGCTGTCTCAATCTGCTGTACTAGACTGATCAGTGTGAGGTTCATCTGTCCTTTCTCTTCATCTGAATCTCTCTCCTCCATCCTAAGTTCAAACTCCTCCCTTGCTCTTTGGATTTCAGCTTTGACCTGTTCCATCTCATATTTCTTCCTCTCTGTCGCTATTCTTTTACGATCCATGTCTTCTTTTGCTTTTTGTATCTCCATCTTCAATCGTTCCATCTCATCTTTTTTCCTCATGGTCAGTTTCATCCTTTGGTCAAGTTCTTTCTTTTTTCCCTCCATCTCCCTTTTCATCAGCTCCATTTCTCCAATCTCTCTTTTGGTCTTTTGCATCCTTTCCTCCAGCTCCTTTCTTTGTCTTTGTATTTCATCTTTGACACACTGCATTTTATCCATCTCTGCTTTTGCCAGCTCCATTTTTCTTTCAACATCCTCTTTTTGTTTCAAAATCTCAGATCTCAACAGTTCCATCTGGTCCCTTTCAGTCCTTGCTTCTGCCATCTTGTTCTCTATCTCGTCTTTTTGCCTTTGTAGGTCTGCTTTCATCTTTTCCAGTTTAGTCATTTCTGTCTTTGCTTTTTCCATCTTTCCATCAACATCCTCCTTCTGTTTCTTTAGCTCCATCTTCATGTCTTCAATCTCCACCATCTCCTTCTTCATTGCCTCCATCTTCTTTGTCATCTCCTCTTTCTCCCTGTTAATTTTCTCTCGTTCCTCCTGTTCTCCTTTTTCAGCCTCATCCCACAGTCTTTCTATCTCTGCCTTCACTCTTTTGATCTCATCTTTGACTTCCTCATATGTATCTACACGGATTTTCTCCAGATCTTCTCTGTCATGCTCCATGTCCTCTCTCATACGTCTCAAAGCATCCTCTCCTCGCTTTGTCTCCTCCAGCCTTTTAATTATATCCTCTCTCTGTTTCTGGGTCTCAGTCATAATAAGCTCTGCTTTTTCTGTCTCTTGTCTTGCCAAATCTCTGCTTTTGTTTACATTGTCTCTGTCCCTAATTAGCTGAAGTTTGATGGTCTCAAGTTCTTCTCTTTGTCTCTCCAACTGAGTACTCTGTTCTATGTTGTACCTCATTATCTCATACCTAATTTTCTCCACATCCCTCTTCTCATTCTGGACCTGAAATTGAACCTGTTTAAGCTCCGCTCTCTCTTTCTCTGTCTCACCTGAACGCCTCTCCTGATCTTCCATCTCCTTTTGTAAAGCTGTTTTTATTTGCTCAATCACCTCTCTCTCTCGCTTTGCCTCCTCCAGCATCTTCTGCAAACCCTGTTTTTCAGAATACCTCATCTGTTCTAGCTCCAGTTTGGCTCTTTGTATATCTGCATTTAATTGTTCCAGCTCTTCTGTTTTCTTATGTATTTCATCTCTTTTCTCCAATGCCTCTGTTACAGTTTCATACTTTCTTTTTTCAAAATCTTCCATTCGCTTTCTTAAGAACAATTCAGCCTCTTGGACAGCAAGCCTGGCTTGGCCTGCCTCCTCTTTTTCTTGTTTTGCTTCTATAATCCTGTTTTCTATTTCTGCCCTCATGTTTTTGATTTCATCTGATTCTTGCATAGCCTTTTCTCTGCCTTTCTCAATCTCTCCTCTTTCATTGTCCATCCATTCTATTATCTTTGCTAACTCCTCTTGCTTTGCTTTAACTTCATCTATCTTTCTATTCACAGCCACTTTTTCTTCTTCTGTCTGAACTTTTATTTTGTCTAGATTCTCTTTCCACTGCATTACCTCCACCTTGCTCTCCTCAATATTTCGCTGGGCTCTCTGGACCTCATCTCTAAGTTGCTCCAATTTTTCCACCTCACGCTGAGTTTTTGTTCTGAGTTCCGTTTCTTCCCTCTCTGTTTCCTGCCACCTGCTCTCCATTTCCTCCTTCACCCTGACAATTTCACTTCTGATAAACTCACACTGTTCCATCTCTCTTTTGACCAATTCTCTCTTTCTTTCCAATTCCTCCCTCTCCTCCTCCAACTCAGCCTTCATCTCCTCCATTTTTTCCTTTGTTTTTTGGGTCTCCTCAACCCTTTTCTCAATATCTTCAATTTGTCCTTGAATTTCAGCCTTCATTTTTTCCATTTTCTCATATTCCTGGTTTGTGACCTCCTGACTTTTCTCAATGTCCTCTTTGGCTCTGATTGTCTCATGCTTAATTCTCTCAAGTTCCTGTCTTTCCCTCAGCATTTCATCTTGTCTTCTATTCAACATGTTTTTTTCAGCCTCTATCTCTACTTTAGTTCTTTCTGTCATTTCCTTTTCCCGTATGGCCTCATCTCTTACCTGAACACTTTCTTCCTTCTCTTTCTGAATCTTTGCTTTCTCAGTGTCATAAGCTCTTTGTATCTCTACTCTCAACATCTCCAGTTCATCTCTTTCTCTCTGCAGTCTAGCTCTGTGCTCTAGCTCATCTGTAACTATCTCATATCTCTTTTTCTCTATTTCCTCTTTAGATTTCCTTGTATCATCCTTCTGTTTCTCAAGAATCTCCTTTTCTCTTTGCATCTCCATTTTTATATGTTGCAGCCTTTCAGTTTCTCTTTTTGTCTCCTCAACCCTGGCCTCCATAGAACTGATGTTACCCTGTATGTCTAACTTGGCCTGTTCAATTTTCTCCCATTCCTTTTTGACCAATTCTGCATTCATGACTAACTCCTCTCTACCTATCTCAATATTATGTTTTAGCTCTTCCAAATCTTTCTCTTTTCTCAAAACCTCTTGCCATTTCTTCTCAATGAGGTCCTTTTCTTCAAGTGCCTGGGCTCTCAGCTGGATTATTCTCTCATTTTCTTGCTTTGACATCGCTCTGTTCCTTTCAACCTCTTCTTTTGCTCTCTGAATCTCATCTTGCAAATATTTTAGCTCCTCTTTCTCTCTCTGGATCAGAGCTCTCTGTTCTAGCCCTTCCTTTTCTGTTTCATGCCATCTTTGCTCCATTTCCCTCTTTACTTGCTGAATATCGAATTTAATCTGCTCAAACTGCTCTTTTTGCCTCTTGATATCATCCTTTTTTCTCTCTAGCTCATTCTTCTCCTCCTCTATTACTGCCTTCATGTTCTCCATCTGACTTTTTGCCTGTTTTGTTTCCACAATTTTCATCTCAATCTCATTAATCTGAACCAATATGGCACTTTTCATTTGTTCCATTCGTTCCATTTCATGCTTGGTGCTTTCACGGTTGCTCTCCAGCTCCTCCTTCTCTCTCAGAGCTTCGTACCTGATTATCTCCAAATTCTGCCTTTCTCTCATAATCTCATCACGCTTCTGATCCAGGGTGATTTGTTCCATTTGGAGATCTGACTTCATTTGCTCAATTCTTTCCCTTTCTCTGTTTATCTCTTCTTTGCTCCGATTCATTCTTTCATTGGTGTGGTCCATCTCTGCTTTCATGTCAGTAAAACATCTCTGAAGCTGTTTCTTCTCTACAGTCATTCTGGCTATCTCATCCTGCTGTCTCTGAATCCTCTGCCTCATGTTGTCTATCTCGTTTCTTTCTTTCTTAGTTCCTTCCCAGAGTTTCTCAATCTGTTCGATGGCACGCATGGTCTCCAGTTTCCGCCTCTTCAGTGAATCTTTTTTCATCTGGATGTCACTTGCATGTCCTTCTTTGTCATCCTGTCTCCTTTTCTCTCTGGGTGGACTGCCTATATCTGTTTGTGTGTGCTTGCTGTTGCGTTGTATGCACTCTGAAAAAAAAGTTTTTTTTATCTCTACATGTTGATGTTATACTTTGGGTTATAAAACAACACAATGCTTAAACAATAGTTCTCACAAAAATGTTTTTTTTTTTGTTACTACAAAATGACAACGCATGACTTTTAACCTCATTTCATTTCAAATGCATATGTTGTCTTTTCTGGGGGACAAAAATTTATTTTGAAAAATCTCAATGCAGGAAAAAAGCAGAACCCTGTGACTGCATCCTATTATTTTTAGCTTTAAAGAGTAAATAAAGGTAAGTTTTTTTCCCAAAAACAATTTTTGCTGGTTTCTTCACATCCTGATAGCAATCACTAAATAAAGTGATATAAATATATTGAGATATATATTTATATCTTCTGTGGAAAGGAATGTTTGTCCAATCATTGCATTCAGTCAGTCTTAACTGCCTGTCAAACTATGTATGAGTTCATATGGTGGAGAAGGCGTGGCTTTAAAGGTAGAGTGTTTTTTTATTCTTTTAAAGCTAAACTGCTATTGCTAGCCACTTCACAATTGCCAGTCCCACGTTTAATGAACATGGTCAATGTTAACTGTCATTGTATGGAAATATCTGTTTTGGTGTTCCACAGAAAACAATAGCATAATATAAGTTTGTAATGACATGAGGATGATAACAATGATAACATTTTTTTTTTTTTGTGACCTAAAGATTACATTTGTTGCCAAAATGTTAGCACTCATTTCTTCACACATAAACACACACATAAACACACACACACAATCAGAGAGATGTCCTGACCTAATTCTTGAATCAGCTCAGGCTCTGTCATTCTCAGGATAAGATGGAATGACACTCTGTGTCTTGATGGCTCTCTCTCCAACGCTTCAAACAGGAGCCGCATTGCTTCCTGCTGAGTTGGAGCGGCCTGCACTTGCTGAGTCGCCACTTCATGAATCAGACTTTGGGAGATAACTGCCTCTGTAATTTCACTGACCCGTGTTGCTCTCGCAATTATCACATCCTTAAATTCCGTCAGGAAGTCTCCAACTGTTGAGTATCATATGCAGTAAATTCATAAACAATGTATGCCAATCATAATAAATGAAACTTTTAATAAATGTGTGTTGCAGCAAATTATACCATAGTCTCTGGGTTCTTCCATGACTGCTTGCTACATTTTAAAACAACTGCTTTTTGGGAATTATGATCTGAAATTCATACAGATTTGTTATTTTACATTGTGTATCTATAGTATTATTGTAATACTATACATACAAATTTACAATTAATGACATTAAATAAAATAAACAGAGTAACATGTTTGCAAATGTGAAGTTAATTTGAAATTCAAAGTGTCCTCAAACTGGTTCTTTAAAACAATTGTACATTAGTGTAAATGTAATTTATACTTTGTATATTGTACCTACAATACATAAATAAATGACGCTGTGTGTTGTTTATTATTTGACAGGTGTTTTCTTTACCCGAGTAATTTTTAACTGAGAAAGTGTACATGTTATGTGAGTACCAGGACAATAGCTTTTAAATATTATAGTACACAAAAACTGGCATTTAATAAAATTGAATCTTACCTTCTGTGGTGTCACTGGATTAAATTCTGTACATGTTTTGTGTTCTGATGATAGAGTCATATTGGAGTAATGACAGAAAATATGAGTCTTATGAAATTGCTATAAACAATTTTATCTTTCTTTAGCACACACATGATGCGTACGTAGTCTGTGTAAAAAATGGCACGCCTTCAGACTTTCTTGCATTTGATTGGCCATGGGTGGTCAAATGTGCTTTGCCTGGTCTTCTCTGATAAAGGCGGTATACAGGTCCACCCCTGACATTGCGTCACATTAAAAGCCTACTGTAAAACACTGTACTAAATATTTTGGCATGTAATCCATAAAATTTGGACATGCAACTTGGGCACACAGCCTGATCTGTCAGTCATTATGCATTTACAAATGGACAATTAAACTTAAATAAAAGTGAGACTTTCTCAATTAACATTACTTAAATGACATAAAACTACAAATCAATTATTAATGCTATATTCTTTAAATGTTTTAATAGAAAATAGTGATCAAAATCCGTCTGAGCTTCATATTAAAATATATATTTTCACACCATCTTTTATTTCTTTATTTATTTATTTAAAGGAACGGTTAGGAATGCTTAGTTCGAGCTTAGTATAAATATATATTTCACACCATCTTTTATTCATTTACCTTATTAAAGGCATGGTTAGGAATGGTTAGGTTCAATAGGACTTTTATTATGTACTTTATTATTGACTTTTACACTGAAAGTCATCTTCTGTCATAGAGGTAGAGCCGAGCCGGTGGAGCGATCACTTTTCTCCTGCTTGTGTCCTGTAAAACTGCCAAAACGTCGTACGCAATGAGGTATAACATTTTTACTTTATATTTACTTACATTGCACGCATCGGAAAACGTTTTAAATAGCAGTGATTAGTGTGAGATTGCTTTGCTGTTACGTTAGCTAGCCTGATTCATGCTTGTTAGCATGTTGCTCTGCTAACCGCCGTGTTGTTTGTAGATACAAGAGACAACATGCATTTAATATTAAGTTCGTGTTTTAAATCGAATGCAAAAATACATTGAGCTATATTTTCGATTCTTCGTTGTGTGTGAAACACTGTGTAGTTTGTCTGTTAGTAAAGGTTTACAGAGTTTACAAGTAAAAGAATAAATTGTATTGTTCATCTGAATGCTCAGCTGAAGCAGTGGGTCACTTAAACATGTGATTTCTAAACAGTTTGTTTGTCTGATTGATTCATTATTTTTAAACTTTTTTTTAGATCGGAAATAACTTTGCAATTGTATTGCAAACATTGAATGCTTACAGTAATTCAAATACTGAAATTGTGTTTATTTCTATAGAGGAGATCGTGGCAGGGGGAGGGGTGGCCGGTTCGGCTCCCGCGGAGGATTAGTGCAAGGGTGAGTTGTATATTATGTACAGGTGTAAATCTATTGTTTGCTTGCTTTAAATGATTTAGCCTAACATAACTGTCTGTGACTGACTGGCTTTTAGGTACCGGCCATTTGTTCCACACATACCGTTTGACTTCTATGTTGTAAGTGCATTTCCTCACTGTTTAATCTTTTTAAACGGCAATATAGTGGTTGACTTCTAAATCATTTATTTGTCTGTTATAGTGTGAGATGGCCTTTCCCAGAGTTAAACCAGCTCCTGATGAGACAGCTTTCAATGAGTGTCTGCTGAAAAGAAACCAAGATCTCACTCCTAACGCTGCTGAACAGGTATAGCAATCTTCTATCCAGCTGAATGTCTAAGAGAGAAGTCTAGTTACTGCTGTTTAAGTGTCATATATGAGAAAATGACTGTATAACTCTGTAGGCTTTATACAAATACCTTCTATATTTATTTGAACTAATATAAATGATAGTTCGGAGTTGGTTGTCTACATTTTCTTTTATTGAATTCTTCTTTTCAGGCTTCAATTTTGTCCTTGGTCACTAAGATTAACAACGTCATCGACAACCTAATTGTGGCTCCTGGAAACTTTGAAGTGGTGAGAAATACTTTTTAAGCAAGACCTTTCAATAAACCTGTATTCTTGATTTTGTGTTTTTTTTATTGTCTTATTTTCTTTCTACAGCAAATTGAGGAAGTAAGACAAGTAGGCTCCTATAAAAAGGGCACCATGACAACAGGACACAATGTAGCTGATCTTGTGGTTATACTAAAGATCTTGCCCACCTGTAAGTTTGAATGCTTGAGTTTGATATATGGCACACACTGTGTCACTAAGTTGTGCTTGGCGAATTTGTACATCTGTTATTTTTATGTCCTTAGTGGAAGCTGTTGCTGCATTAGGAAATAAAGTAGTTGAGACCCTGCGAACACAGGACCCTTCTGAGGGTGAGTGTGGGACTTCATCTGATAAACTAATCTGAAAGGATTTTGAAAGAAACCTCTTCACATTCATTGTCCAATAGGGTTGCATTAATGTGAATTTAAATTAAAACACTTTCTGATGCCTAATATAGTAAATCAAATATTTTCAAATCATTAAATGTGTTCAGGGTACCCTGACAGTAAATGTAACTTACATTTAGGATTACATTGTTTAACTGCATTTCTCATTAAAATGTTTCATCCTCAGTACTCTCTATGCTGACCAATGAGACGGGTTTTGAGATCAGCTCTGCAGATGCCACAGTGAAAATCCTCATCACAACAGTCCCACCAAACCTGCGCAAACTGGACCCAGAGCTACACTGTATGTCAACCTGTTAAAGACCCAAAATGTTAAAGACACATTTAAAAATAGCAGATTAAATGACTTGTTTTACTTTTACAGTGGACATCAAAGTTCTGCAAAGTGCTCTGGCTGCCATTCGCCACGCTCGCTGGTTTGAGGAGAACGCCTCACAGTCGACGTAAGTGCCACTGTTTGTCTTAATAGCCTTAATTAATCAGATATTTGTTCTTCCTCTGTGACTCAATCTGGTTTCTGATCCTCAGTGTGAAAGTGTTGATCCGATTACTAAAAGATCTGAGAGTCAGATTCTCTGGATTTGAGCCCCTCACGCCCTGGATTCTGGATCTGCTGGTAAATCTATCACTATAAGATTAAACTGCTGCTTGTTATGTCCTCTGCACTTACCACATGATTAACTACAGCAGTGGTGATGTGTTTATAGGGACATTCTGCTGTCATGAACAACCCCTCCAGACAGCCCCTGCCTCTCAACGTTGCCTACAGGCGTTGTCTTCAGATGCTCGCTGCTGGACTTTTCCTGCCAGGATCTGTTGGAATCACTGATCCATGTGAAAGTGGGAACTTCCGTGTGCACACTGTCATGACCTTGGAACAACAGGTAATGTAGAGCAATATAAGTGTGATAAGTTTGCACCGTTGCATCTTGGGTAATCAATTAAACCTTGCCTGCAGGACATGGTGTGCTTCACAGCTCAGACACTGGTGCGGGTTCTTTCTCACGGAGGATACCGCAAAATCTTGGGCCTTGAAGGAGATGCTAGCTGTAAGTGTTTGAATTCTGTTCCACTTCTTTGGTGCGACTAGATTTCTAGCATTCCTTTTGGAATTCTGCATATCTCTGAGACTAATATTAGTGATGTCCATGCAGATCTCACCACAGAGATGTCCACCTGGGATGGAGTGATCGTCACCCCATCTGAAAAAGCTTATGAGAAACCTCCAGAGCGCAAAGAAGAGGAAGATGAAGCTTTAGAGGAAGGAGGAGAGGGGGAAGATGAAGGCATGGAGACACAGGAGTAGTTCTGCAATCTCTAAAGATTTTGCCTGATTATTTGTATTTAATTTGTTTTATAAGAGAGCTGTTGGTCATCTCTAACTGTGAAGTTCCTTGTACAGCTACATTTGGTTTCTCATTAAGTCCTGCCCCTCCTAGACTTTAACCTGTGGCAGCTGACAGCAACTAGCAATACGAACCAAAATGCGATTGACTGTCTCATATTACTGCCTCGTCACCTTGTCAATCTGAAATGGTTATGATTAGGAATGGGGCTTAAAGTTACTTCGGTTTGGTTTTATGTTTTGTACCTGTGCTTGTTGTTTTATCACTGAATTAAATTTTTATTTCTTTTTACTATGTGTCTGCTATTTATTTGCATTAACACTTCAGCCCTTGTAAGTTTACCAAACTACTAACAATCAAATGTGACTGAACAAAGTTTTTTTATTTTTAAATTACTTTGTGTAATACTGAGTGTTAATTTTGGAAACTAAGGCTCCTTTGAATGAGAAAAATAAAATACTAGACAGCAGTTATTATACCTTGCTAAAATAGCTTTATAATTGTTTATAGAAAATGTTTACAACTGTTGACAATATTACATTCTGTTTACCAGGTTTACCACATCACAGTGTGCCATCTCTCTGATTTAATGCTAGCAGACATTGAGCTGTACATATCAGTGGCAAATAAACAACAAACTATAGACTAAACACATGATCAATGTACAAGTCACCTGTGCTGTTAATCTGCCTGCCAGCCTTTAACAAATCAGTAGAATCAGTTTTCAAATCTGAAAATAATCGGAAAAGGTGAAGTTGTTGTATGCTATTGGAAGCTGGTCTGCTTGGTAACAGTAACAATGTAAAAAGCATAAATACAAAATTAACTTGTTTAACCGTGGCACTGTATCAAACATAAACATGATTACAAAAACAGAAAAAAATAGTCTTATCAGTAAAGTAGATCAAATTTTCACAATGTTCTTATGATGACATGTTAAAAATGAACAACTCAAAGATTAGGTAATTAAAACAATTAAATTGCTACATTACAAACTGTTCAAATTTATATAGATTTTTCTTCCATTAATAGAGGGATGTAGATGTATGTAACTTAGATGTATGTTTAACTGCGAGCTCACATGTTTGGTTGTGTTCTGTTGCATTTTATCTGACATGCAACTGCTAAACGTGATGTCAGTAGCTGTTCTTTTTGAGTTTAGGAACCGTCTCGTCCTCCTCCAGTCTATTCCTACATTAGCAGCAATTACAAACAAAAGAATAGAATCTAAACAGGGCGGCTTTTATACATTATTAACACCCTTGAGAATACAGAATAGATTTTCTCAATCATAATTGCAATAACATTTCTCGTTGTATCTGAAATCATTAATAATACCAGTAATCATCATAACAATCCACTGAATATTAATAACTTAAATAGCAACAGATATATTTACTGTACATAAAAACAGAACGCGAGATGGTATTTGTAATTACACAGTAATTGCTTGTAATTCTATGACTCATGTAATATCCAGTGATTGGTTATGCAGTTTAGAATCCAATGTAAGGTCTACATCACAGTGCCCCAAAGACACACACAGCTATAAGCTTCTCTGCAGCTAAGATATATTCAGAACTTAATCTAGCTAAATCTAGCATATATAGTGGCTACACATCATGTTTGCCAACATATACACATTTTTCAGGGTTTTAATAGAGCCATGGCAGAGTTTCAGCAATTCATACTGATATGAGACATTGAGATGTGACATCCACATACCTATGTCATGTGTTCACACTGGATGCTGTAAAGCCCAGATAGAGTTCCTTTAATCATCCATTTACATTGGAAAACATGTTGGTTAGAACGGTCCAGTATTGTGAGCAGTCCTTATGTTTTTCCATGAGCGTAATATTGATTCCTGTCTCAACAAGTGCCTGGAAAAGTAAACAACTCGGCCTTCAAAAATTATGATTGGAGGAAACTGTGATCAGTCTTTCATGAAATGTTTCGTTGGCATATCAAAAACATGGCCCTGATAAAAGATCAACCTATTTAACTCACTGGAAATTCCAACTCCATGTCATACATAGACAGTCTGTAAGTGTTTTGAGAAGGCAGGAGTCCTTCACAGTGGAAGAAATAGTCTATTGTGCTTTTTCTGTCTTCACAGACTTGCTGCATCTAAGAAACGTGTTGTTTGAATGTATTTACAACCGTTTCAAAGCTTCAAAAATGTTTAGGACCTGACGCTACAATGAGGTTTCAGAAAACAAAATCTATAAACAAATAAATAAAATGCTTTAATGATTTAGGCAACATACCAAGTACTGCATACATATAAATGTTAGACCAAATATTTAATGGTAACGTCAATAGAAAAAACAATGTGATACAGAATTGTTGGTGTAGTTATTCTAAATAAATATATATTTAAATACACCCGTCCTTTTTCCAGACAGGGGATCAAGATCTACAGTTTTGATAGACGATTGTTCTTTTTATGGGTTAATAAAAGCATGCAGGTTACATAGAAACATCCAGTGTGGGGTGACTATTACCTGTATGAGGTGAAACAAATTATATTATCAGAACAATACATATTGTGTGCGAGTCATATTTTCTATTGAATATAATACTGAATAGTTTGTTTTTAAAAAATGCCACACATAGTGCTGTTAGGCACATGTAGATATTCAAGATATAGAAAAGAGATTATATATATTCTTTGACAGTGAACAAAATGGCAACTAGCAGTCAGCTCAAGCTGTATGTTATTAGCCAGACCATTTCAAGATAGACACAGAAAACGCGCACAATTCTGCCCAAAGTCTTTTTTTAGACACTGTATGTAAGTCAAGTCCGCAGAGCTAACATTTCTCTCCCTTGTGATTTCTTAGGACTCTTTATATTATAATATTATATTTGAACACCACTTCTGACAATTTCTAAGCTAAAAATGTACTTTATAAAATATACATCTCCCAGTAAAATATTTTCTGTCTTTTTCTATGGTTAAACATACCAAAACAGCCTCCAGATTGTTCATGCAAACAGCATGTTTCCTCCTTTTTTGAAAGTAACAGATGGCAATAGTTTACAAAGACAATCTTGTTTCCGCCGCTGCAAAATCCCCATTTGCTTTTGTCCAAATGGGAAGTTAAAAGACACATACATATGAACTGTTCTGTCACATTGTATGTCTATTATAGTTCCTGTTCTGTCATAAGCACATACACACTTTACACACCAAAACACACTGATTCAGAAATACTTTCTTTTGGTGTAACGTGGACGCTGTATAGTTATCACAATATAAACATAATCTAAAGTGTGACCCTCAAATAAATCTAGAGAGGGAAAGATGAGAAATAGGTCGTGGGCCAAACCCCTGGCAAAACATAAATACATAAATAAATAATATAAAATGGGAAAAGAGATTTCTTTTAAATAATTTTATCCTTTTTACAACTAGAATGAACAAATCAAAGTAACAAAATTAAGTAAAATAAAAAAGAGAAGCACACATCAAAAGTGTGGACGCTACATTGATTTCACGTTTGATGTTTTTCATCTGTTACAAAAAAGGCAGAGGGGTGAAAAGAACAAGATGTGTACCCTCATCTGTGAATGAGCATCTTTCAAGTGTGAAATTAAAGATTGTCTTCTTCACCCCTGGGTCCATCCACTGCTGTTTTGTTGTTTTTCAACAGTCTTATGATGATGACTGTCCTGTTTTTGCCTTTTTCCTTTCATCTATCATTTTTCCATCACTGGGTGTGGCAAGAAGCCTGAATGCAATTGTAAAATGATATTGCAGTATACAGGATCCCTGTTGGAATTTGATAACTGGCAAAAAAGGCATTTAAATATACTGAAGACGTTGCTTTTAGAAGTTGAACTATTGTACTGCTATGACATTCAGTAACAGGCCTCAGATCTATAGTCTGAGTTTACAGGGTGCATTGCTCTACTCTGACCACTAGAGTGCGCTCGTGTCACAGTGAATTGGGCTACGTTCACCTTACGTTCGCCGCACTGTGGAAACAATTAGGAAACACGTACACAGTCACGATTTGTTTTAATATATCAAAACAATGTCTATAATTTAAAACAACGAGAAAGTTTAAAGATCTTCTTAATAAATGATATTGCACCCGTATGTGTGTTGGTGAGGTGTATTTAAACAGTGCTAAGAATTTTGTATATTTTGTGTATTTAGAAAAGTTTCAAATGTTGAACCACATGGTTGTGCTGGATGAGCCCTTTTTGGAGAATATTAACACTTGCTCGAAAAAAAGTGTGTAAGCCAACATCCAAAAACTCACCCCCCCAAACAAACCAAAATCCAGATACCAGCAGCATAATATGAGGCTGTCTTCATCTTTTCATTCGATCACACTGTCACACTAAATGAATCGCACTCGCTCCACTTGGAGTCACTTGGACTTCCGTGCAGAGGTGTGAGCCAGATACGTTGCTGTGGATCTTTAGGGGGATCTGAAGGATGTTGCACACACTCAGAGTCTCGTCTGAGCCTCTGTGATGTAGATCTCGATACTGTCTGCGCTCTCTGTGGCGGAATTCTGGCGAAAAGAAGCCGAGCGTTTGGTCTGGAGTAACCTGCGCCGCATCTCCAGTTTCTGACGGTCCCCCAAGTCCAGCGATTTGTCCCGTTCGGGCACGCTGCGCCCCCGTGAGACCACCAGCATGCCTCCACCGCCCCCCACCACGGCCTCAGAAGCGCTGTCCGCCCGCAGGCTACCCGTCACACCGCCGGCCGGTTTCTTTGGTAAGGGAGGCGGAACTTTCTTGTCCTCCTAAGAGGAAGAGCAGGGGAAGTGGCGTGATATTATGAATGACCGATGCCGGGATGAAGGGATAACGCAGGGAAGGGCACCAGAAACGCACACATACAAGCAGAGGATGTGTCAGAGAGAGGATGGAGTCCATAAAAGATGTGAGCACAGCACCATGAAGTTGCAAAATAATGACATCGGATTAGTGTATTAAGGATGAGACATGGCATTGCGGGAAAAACAAAGTAAAAAGGAAAGAAAACAGAAAAAAATTAGTAACTACAGCACAACAGAGGTTAAATATCTGTTAGGTTTAATATATTTAAAAGCAGATGAACAGCTCATTGGGCAGTAAATCAAGTGTTGATTGGTATTTCAGAACATGCATGTCTTTGTTTCCTCTATAGTTTAGTTCCTTTTGTTGCTCTGGTGTTTAGTTGATGGAAGGGAGTTGTTGAAGACCAATAAATGTGAAGTTCTCCTGCCCGCTGCTTTTTTGGCACTGGAGTGGAGATGTGCTCTGACTGAAGCAGAATGGATGTCCACTCTCACCTTCTTCTCAGGAAGCAACCTCCAGCCCGAGTCCTTGAGTCGCTGGAGGTCCTGGAATTTCACCCTCACATCCTCAATGGCCAGCTGCAGGAGGTCCCAGTAACTGGCCAGATCCTGAGTGGTGGGCTGAGGGTATGATGAGGAATCCTGTGAGCAGAGTGGAATATATTTAGAAATTATGGAGACATTAGAGAGAGGGAAAATACGTTGTATAGACGTTGTACATGTATTTCAAAGGTTCATGCAAACTATTTACCGATTCATTTGAGTTGAGTCTTCAGAAGACTCTGTGTGCAGTATTTTTGTGTTGTTAAAAAAATAAATGCTCAGTTAAATATGACTGTTTATTTCTATGTTTTTACTTGTGTTATTATGAATGTTTAAAAACCTATAAATCTTTTGTTTGACACACTAAAACAAAATATATTACTACTTTTGTTTTATCACTAAAACTAAAGATATGACTACTTTTGCACACCATTGTATTATATATATATAAAATAGTAAAGTATTTTAATAGATGAAATTATTTAGGGGTTATGAGAATGTTGTGAAGATCAGTTTCACAGCTACACAGTAATTTCACAGTCCTCACCACACTCTGTTGGCACATCCTGAAGAACTGCTGAACTCTCTGGGACATGAGCATCTGTGCAGTGCCAACAGCTCCTCTGATGAGCTCCAGCACTGAAACACACAAGCACACCAATCAGAGAATGCAAAAAGAAATGCAACCACACTCAGCAAATATCAGCCTTTAGACAGAAGAACAAGAACTATATTGGGAACAAATCAAACAGCCGATTAACACAGGTGTTGCTTCTCATCATGTCGTACACCTGAGAAATCTCAGCGCTAACCTGACAGCGTTACGTAATGGAAACCAATGGCTTTATTCCCCACTTTGACACCTGACTTCCCCAAAGCCCTCTCTTCCACTCTGACTCACCCTCCTCAGGCAGCTCGTTTGTTTCTGCCTCTCTTTCCATATTCTGACACCATCCCTCCATCCTCTCCACCTCCGTTTGTAAGAGACGGAGGAAAAACTCTCCATCTCGTAAGCAGGGCGAGGCTTGGCCAGAATCAGGGAGGCTCCGTGGACCGTCGTTCCATCCTCCGACTCCTCGGTCAGGGGCCAGGGGCAGAGGAGAGTGTGAGCGTGGCAGGGCCCTCAGTTCTGGGGGTCCAGGCTCGGTGGTGGTGTAACCGCTATGGTAATCCTCACGGTAGGCCCACTGGCCTTGTGTGTGCACCGTGCGGTACTCTGCAAACTGACCGGCTGATTCTGGTTCGGATGAATGCCGTTGGAAGGAACAGCCGAACTGCAGAGCTTTGTCCTGAGTGGGCACAGTGAGTACACCGAAACCCTCTGTCTCAAGATCAGCCTGGACACTTGCCGTCACGCTGTTGGAGCGTTTAAAACGAGCTCGTCTGGAACAGATAACAGCAATGTGATATTTGACATTTGGAGATTAGCACCATTGGCCGATAACGTGTCTGCTAGCTACTGTAATCTGAATTTAAAGTGCACATTTTCTGTTTTTAAATATCGCTTAAAATATCGTAATATTTTTTGTACAAAAAAAGTACAAATGTTATCGGTCAAAAAGTTGGACACTTGAGTGAATGTATGTTTCTCAGGATCATGAAACCTTGTTAGACCGGAGGCTTATGGCTAAAATGTTAAAAAGTTTGTAGATGTATATTGTGTCTCTGTATAACAGTCACAGATTATGCCTTATATATAAGTATAAATTGTCATCTGTACAATATAAATATAACCAATAGCATTTTTGCTAAACCAAGAAACAGGCTGACATGGGTAATCAATGATCACAAGACAAAAGCTCATCAAGTTAATTCGTGGATGAGTGACAATGACATCACTTCACAAGTTGAGCGTGTTTTGCGTAATGGCGGCCTAATTATACCCTCTCACTTCACTCAGTGTTCTCAGCACGTACACCCTCTGCATGTGTGTGTGTGTGAACCTTCCACCTGTACCACCTGCTCATCTATCACTGACACATTCACACCCCACCTGCCTCACACCCACCCTGACTGCATTTTCACCATTAGAAAAACAAAAATTTAAAGACACAATTAAATAAAAACTAGTTTATTAGCTTTAAGGTCATCTAATTACTAGTCCACACCAAAAAGTTGACAAATTCACTTTTACTATTTAAAATAAACATTCTCCTCTAGCAAAATGGGCCACAAATATAAATGACTCATCTTACACAAACACATTTTTGGCCAATAAAATGTTCCTCCTCTTAACATCGTCTGCCACTGATAACGAATAGGAAGTTCACAGCAGTAATGTAAACTAAATACTAATGGGTATAAAAATAATGTCACAACTTCCTGTTTCAACTAAGTCATTACAAAAAAAACTACATACCTCTTATCATCCTCCACTTGCACTCCTATGGAGTGAACCTCTCTCAGAACTTTGCCTTCTGGGTCTGAGTCTGACAAGGTCTCAGAGCTGTCCACCTGGAAAACAGAGTGACTTTTAACAAAACATGAAACAGGACACAGAGTGATATAGTGTTCCGTTCTGAACACGCTCATGGGACAGTGCTTTATCATACCTGCACTGCGATGGAGGGCCTCCACTTCCTCCCTCTTCCTTCCTGTTTGAACTCCTCTCCTCCAGTTAGGGCTTTAGCCAGGGACATACTGTTCTGTGGCAGCGAGGCAGACTTTCCCAGGCTGCCTCCAGCACGGTCCCTGAATCCCCTGGGTCCCTCCAGCAGGTTATCCGCCGAGCTGCTGTGTTTTGGTTTCATTGGACCAGGTCCACCAGGGTAGCCAATGTTCTGGAGGATCCTGCCATTGAGGCTCTCTGCAGAGTTACTGCTCTGTCTGACGCGCGCAGAGCCCCCGCTCAGGTAGTGCCCACCCCTGGAGGTACGTCCACCGCTGTTCTCTGTCAGGTCCACTGAGTTGCTGTGCTGCCTGGGTCGAATCAAAACGGGTTGCCCTGTGCTCTGGAAGTAAGCGTCCTGGGTGGATTCAGTGCTGCTCTGGGCGGTCACAGAGATCATTGGTTTGGACATTCGTGGAGGCAGAGGAGGTGGGCCTTTCCTGTTTAAGAACACTGGACCGACAAAGGCAGATAGTGGTTTCAAATATGTCAGTCATTTGAATGATCAGGAGCTGTTTGATCTTGAAACAATGACAACAGTATCTCAGAAATAAGCTCAGCATTTGAGCACACTCAAGTCGATGCTGTAAAAACTAAACTGTTAATTGTTATTGTAGGTAAGGAGAACAATCAGTGAGAGAAATATGAGAATCACATCACAAAATATGATATCACATCACAAAAACTGCCTGAGGGCTCAAGTACTGAGGCACAATTCTCAAGGTGAGACACAAGATGGGTACACAAACCAATACTCACACATGCATTCAACGTATTAGTGAAGCTAAAATTGTAAAAACTTTAAAGAGCAGTTACATGCTAAACTATTTATCTTATACATTCACATACATTTTAATTCTAAATCTTGTTACTAAAAATATCCATGGACATGATATGTGTTAACTACACAAAAGAAAACTCAACAAACTAGCATGTTAACTATTTCTAGTTCCAGACGAAGGTCACCTAATATTATTTAGGTCACCACATAATATTTAAGAGCAAAGCTAATATACTTCAGTATTATTATGCCTTGCCCACAGTTCCCCATATTCTCAGATCACTGCAGTCCTACTGGAGATATTTCAGAGAACTGTAAACTGGGAAAGAATTATAAGAAATGGTAGGTGTGCATACAAATATATGTAAATATATTTTCTATATAAAGAAGATAGAAACTAAACTGTACATATATACATTACAGCTTAAAATCCCTACTCCAGTATTATCATTCAATAGCTTCAGAGGCATCCTTATGGCTTAAAGAACATCCACTCACACATGCGCATGCTCACAGACTCTTGAGAACAGAGACATTAAATTCTGTGGGACACACTGTGAGATTAAAGGAGTTTTAAAAAAGCAAGTCTAAGCTCTCCCTCCATCTCTCTTCTCCTCTCCTCATCCCTCTCCAGAATGTCATGAGTGTTGCCTTGGGAAACTGCAGATGGATGATTTTGACACTTCACAGGGGCTTTAATAAATCTCCTGTGAGATTCTTTACTATAAATGAGAGAATAAGAGACAATGGAGAAAGGCAGAAAAGCCACTCACATGACACAGAGAGAGAGACAGAGAGAGAGAGACAGAGAGAGAGAGAGAGAGAGAATAAAGGATGATTGCAATCATGGCCACTGTGTTGAGACAGAACGGCCTTATGGGAATTTGAATCATTTTACAGTGTTCACAATGTAACGTTTGTTTACAGTCTTCATATACTGAATCTAAATCTCTTGCTGGAAGCTTAATTCTCCAAAATTCCTATGAGACTGATCCTATAACTCATTAAGCCACTGATCTAATTCTAACGACAGCGTGAAGACTGGCGTATATATACACATTCATGCTGATGAATCACCTGCTTCACCCTTCATGCTGCCCTGTGGGCCAGACATGGAGAAGACAGAGAGACAGTCGTCATCCTGGGAGCATCCGGCTTGGATGGCCCGTACGTAGCTGTGACTCCGCGTACGAAAGCATCCGGGTAGATCTAGTGCCTCAACAGCCTGTGATTCCATCTCTCCAAACAGGTTCAAAGTATCTCCCAGCTAAGCACACAAACACACAGCTGATATTACTAGTGGTTATTGTCTATAGTACATATAGACCTTGATGACAATTACAAGTCAAATGTAAGAAACAGTAACATTTTAATATGCAACAATGTTATGTGTAATGTTTGCTTAAGAAAGCATATTGTAAATATTTGTACAGACCTGAGAGCTGGTCAGTGAGCGTGTGTAGCTGCGAGAGCGGGCATGTCCTTTGGGTGTAGTGCGACTGTTCGGGTAGCCATCAGTACACTGTTTACAGGAATACCTGAGAAGAGAAGCCCTTTATTATTTCTCTATGGAATAATAACATCTCAGCCTAATCTCAGTTAACCAAAACACACACATGTTAAAGGTTCACCATGAAGGATTTTCAAATAAATGAAAATAAATGAACTCAAACAAAAATTATGTCTCTTAATCTCAATTACACTTAATGAAGTGTGTGGTGGTGTTTGTCTACAGAAACACTGTCCTCTGCCTGTATTGAGTGTGCAGGACATTTCTGGGAGGCAACATTTGGCCAGTGGGTGTGTAGCCCCCCTGCCAATAACAACACACAGTACTCTACTGGAGAGGAGAGGCCGGGTTTACATTTACTTTTATTCATTTGGCAGATGCTTTTATCCAAAGCGACTTACAATTCAATGTATACATTTTTATCAGTACTTGTATTCCCTGGGATTGAACCTACAACCTTTACGCTGATAATGCAATGCTCTGCCAGTTGAGCTACAGGAACACTACAGGTTGAGCTACAGGTTTAAATGTTGTGTTTACAAACAGTAACTGAAAATCCTGCATGTCACACCTTTAAATTAAAAAACGAAAGAAAGAAACACTCTGCAGGTATGTCGGCTAAGTATTAAGGTCTGCATTTGGATACTAGAGAATGATTCTGGCCTAAATCTCAAAATAGTAAAGAAATGAAAATAGAAAACCATGTGACTACTGACTTCAGCATGGAGCGCTGGTCCATGCTGATGGAGCGACGAAAGGCTTCTCTCTGGGCGATGAGGGCTGATTTTGGTGAGGTTTTGGGGCTGGTGTCTGAGTCGCCACTGTCGTCGTCCCCCATGGCCTTGATGTAGCTGCCACTGCGCATCCGTCTGCAGGGGATCTCCCCAGCACTTTCGGACAGACCACCACCACACCAGTCATCTGATGGAACCTGCGAGAGAAGCCCACAGTATGTACTGTACTGTCAGCTTGGTCCTCCACGCTAAAAATCTGATAAGGGCTGAAGCATCTCTGTGTACACACAATAGCTTCAAAAAAAAAATTTAGACACTTAAATAAATCAAAACAAAAGATTAATTTTCCAGCCGTCAATTTTTCATTAAATTTACATTTATTTGTATAGTGTTTTTCACAATATATATTGTTTCAATATGCCACCTTTCAAAGCTTTTTTTTAAGCAAAACTTGTGACATTAAATAAATGTCACATTGGTTAGATATTTCACAACTCATGCATACATTTTTATTTGCGGGCTAAATGTCCAAATAAGTTTTGGGACTACTGTTTAGACACTGATATTAGAGGAAATACAATAAAACTGTGTTTAAAGATTTATGTACGTCAGAAACACAGTCTTATTAGAGCTGTGGCTTATTGGCAGGTGGGGTGACCAGGGGAAAAGCAGGGTTGAATTGGGGGCAGCTGAGAAAAATGAAATTTGATTGGCTGATGGGATGAAAGGCACCAGCTGCACATTTAGACCTGTCATCATTCTCAAGAGCGGCTCCTGGGCTGGGGCATGAACCGAGCACAGATGTGTGGAGATAGCAGGTTATAGAGGAGAGAGGCAAAATTACTTATTTTCATGAACTTTGCTCTCCAGAGCCATGTCCTTTGCTGATAGCATCGCTGTGTAGTATTTCTGTATTTCTCCTATCGTATTGGCTTTCTGTCACATATTTTGTACACATAAAATAATAAATGGTGGCTTACAAGCCATTGTGGGCTGTGCAGCCACTATAGGGCAGCTATACATTTAATAACTGAACCAATAACTCTTTCAATCCAACCATGAGGTGAGACAGGAGGGGAGCCAGTATTTTCTTTGCTTGACAGCAGGTGCTCGCTCTTAAACTCGCTATACCTATACTGTTTTATCACATATTTT
>JAZGTK010001116.1:0-44768 GCA_036877625.1 Ambastaia sidthimunki | reverse complement strand
GCTCACTTTTGTCTAGGGAGACGTTTGTTTACCTAAAAGAATCAAATTAACAAAAATGTCCTTTATAGCAAGACTGACGCGGCTGTGTGCTGAGTAATACATTTATAAAACCCTCATGCTGTGAGGAGCTGGCAGTACTGACACACTAATGAGAGTCAGTCAGGAGCTGGCAGTACTGACACACTAATGAGAGTCAGTCAGGAGCTGGCAGTACTGACACACTAATGAGAGTCAGTCAGGAGCTGGCAGTACTGACACACTAATGAGAGTCAGTCTAAACAAACACAAATCTCTGCTGGCTGAAGGAAATGTAAAGTATACTGACCCAAAGAGCACCAGCAGAAGAGAGACAGCCCCGAGGTTCTGTCTTTCTGTGAAGGCAGGAAGCCGAAACGCTGCCACCATAATCACTGAGAGGAGCACAGGAACCATGTACAGAGCCTGCAGAGAAAAGACCTCATCAATACAAATCCAAATAATGAAAAGATTTGTTTATTAGAATGTGTAATATTAAAAATATCACAGGCATCATAATCAAGCTCCTGACACAAGATTCTTTTAAAACATCTAAAATACCTTCTTTTGGTCAAGCTCTTAAAATACATGCCTTACAAATCGACAAGCAAAATGATCTATGACCCGCAAAACAAGAAAAAGGTTTGAAAAACCTCAGAAAAACACTGATTGTAATTCAATGTCAAAAAGTGTACATAACAAAATTACCTACTTTAGTCAATATTTGTATGTTATATTCAAATAGATATTTAATATAAATAATATATATAATATTTGTTCATAATATTAAGAACATAAAGCCATAATTACATCATCTGGTATTTTGGTTCAATGCACATTTGATACAAAGTATTTTGGATTTGATAGAAACCAGTCTAATGATTTACCATATCATAGAGGAAGTTGATGATCCAGTAAAACGGCTCGCTGATGCCGGAGATCTGCTGGAGTCTCTTGGAGCCGGTGTGATGCTCTTGAACCTCGTAGACGACAAAGCTGGCCGTCATGATGGAGTAGCCGGTGAGGACACAGAGTGCCACCAGAATACTGACCAAACCTCCCACCCTGAAACAAAAACACCTTCAAAATCATGAAGGATGCCATTTTTACAAGACCTAATCTTCTGTCTGGTACCTACCCGGCTAACAATAACCAACATAACAACACCCCTGCACTGGGTCTGTGATTTGGTACCGGTCCAGCTAATACACTCAGTGTGGATTTGGTCCCACTGAGTACTTTATCAGCTGTGGCTGCCAGTCACAAGGACATTTCTGTGTGTGTGTGTGTGTGTGTGTGTGTACTTACATGACATCTTCGCTTTGAACTTGGCCAGGGTAGGGGTGGCTGGACACTGAGATAGCTGTATAGGAAGAGAAAAGGACTTACTTGGACACACTCAAACACACACGTGCCCAATCAATCATTTCTTTATGAAACATGTGACCAGCAATCTGCTCTTCCCATGATGCTTTGCTGAATATATTCTCTGTTGGCCTGGTTTAAGTTCACCATGACTGCAACCCCTTTCCATTACTGACTGCTGGGGTTGTGTTAATCTTGCTGGGGGGCAGACACTGAATCTCAGCCACTGGGCTGGACTGGCAGTGTTGAAATAAGACCAGGCCAGCTGTCCAGCAATTTTAATTAAGTTTTTCATTTGCCTATTTTTATATTTTTTGCTTGGTTATAAGAACATATTTCAAACATTTTGAACATTTCTAGAACTTTCAAAATAACACATGTTTGTTACTTAATGAAAACGTTAGGGAATCATTCCTACAACCTGAAATAGTTCAGTGGGGAACCACAGACAGTATGAGAGAGATTGAACTCACTGTATTGCTGGCGTTTCTCAGGAGGTAGATTGGATCTGAGAAGGAAGTTGTTGAGGCTGTTGAGGTACGCAGGCATGGTGTGGTGGCCTTCTGAATTATACCACACCTGTGTCAGCACAAACATCAATAAACCTCAATGAAACCCCATCATTCACACCGTCATACATAATGAACAATAGTCACAGTGTAATATGACCAATCAAAGTGACCTTAGCGAGGGTTCTGTTCTTAGGAACTTCTAACATGTCCATCTTGAGATCAATGGGGAGGGGCTTTCCAAATTCCCAGCCTCCATATCTGAAATAAAGCACATCACATTTTGTGTGGATACAATAGAGACCACAGTCAAAAATATGGGACTTCTGTCAGCCCAGCATCTACGAGTGCTATTTTTTTAATAGGATTTTTACTCAAATTACAGTATGTATACAGTACAGTAAGTAAATCCAATTTGTAAGTAAAAGTTTGAATTGGACAAAACCAAACATTGAAGGATTTTCCACAGTAAAATGCCACAGTAAAGATGGAATAAACCAAAGAGCTTCCTCTTCAATAACTAACCAGCCTACCAGCGCTTCATAAAATCCTTATTATTCTTACTCGCCAATAACTTCAAATATCACCTTTTGAAATGAGTGTAATGCTGTGATAAAATCACCTGTTTCTAATGAAGTCATTTGCAGTGGCCAGCAGGTAGTTCTCCACACTGATGCCCGTCAGGTTGTAGACAATCTGAGATGATGGATTTCTGATGTGAGGAGGATCGTAACCTGGTGCAGGGCATGACTGAAACACACAGTGAGTGATGCAATGAGAAGAAAGTGTTGAGCACAATTCTGCAAACATCAGCCTTTTAATTCAGTAACTGACATTTAAATTTCATTCATTTCCTGACACTCCATCTGCCATTGATCGGTCAAACAGTTACATCATGCCCCAAAGCCACGCCACTGGTTGACTCAATTCTACCCCACTAACAATTTCAGGTTGAAAGAATGTTGAAATAAATGCTGTTAAAAATGTTATTTTGAATGTTCTTGGAATGTTACTGCAGGAATATGGTGGTTGTGTCACTCACCTGCACCTGGTTGCTACACTTGCAGGTGGAAAACGTAGCTGATCTGTTGCCTCTGGAGATCCAGCTCTGAGGTCCTGTTTTCTGCCTCTCTGTGCAAATCCTGTAGAAAAATAAACTCTCATTGAAATGAAGAACGTGTTTAATGCACATTCAGTTTGTGGAAGGTGAATTTAACTGAACCATTTAGCTGAGTAGCTGCATTGCCGGTTCAGTCAGAGGTCACCAATTTCTGTTATTTTTCACTTTTGCCTAGAAAACTCCAGATGATGTCTTTTGATGATGTTTATAATGTTTGTTATGTCAAGCGTATTAGAAAGAGACAGAAAAACACTCATGTACATCCTTTCTGTCCACAACACAGAAGCATCATCATAAGAGGCTCTAACAGAAAACTGAAAAAAGGTGAATCGTGTTAGATGTGTGGCTGGGATGCCACAGAAAAGCAGGGAAGCGTTTATAAGGGAATGAATGAGAGAAAGAGCAAGATGGAGTGATATAAAACAGTGATTGCTAACTCAAACGACACATTAGTGTGAAATAAAATGACCCAGAGGGTGATAAGAGCCTCAGCTAGAAGCAGAGAGAGCATCACAGTGATCACAATGTCGGCACAATGAAAGTGATTTGCAGGTGATGCTGTGATGTGTAATCACTCGTGGTTTGGAGCAGCTTGTGATCTGCTTACTGACAGCCAGACTGCACCAACACATGAATGATTACCCAGCTAACAGGAAACATTCTCAGAACGCTGGCTATTGTTCTCTTAAAGTACTCTCAAAGTTATCAAAAAACATTCCTGCAGGAACATAAGTAAAATGCTTCTTTAACATTATATTTCATATATCAATTTTTTTTTATTCTTATTCTTACCGTTACAAACAGTTATGTTGACGTTTTGAAAATTCCTAGAACTTTTCAAATAAGCTTTTCATTGCTTTTGTTACTTAATGGAAACGTTACAGAAACCTTCAACTGTTAGGTGGGTACTTACGGGTCTTTGGGGTCTCTCAAGCAGAAGTGGTCGATGCCGGGAGAAGCCATCATGGTGTCCACCAGAACACTGCTGCTAGAGTTCTGACTGCTGCTGAGAACGTACAATACTGCCATCATGAACTGAATGATGCATTTACACACAGCACATGTTTGATGCATTTATAACAGCTCCAGTTCACTCATTTAAAACAATATTAAACATGCCACTTTATTCTTATTACTGATCTTACTGATCTCCTGTTATTTACTTTTTGAAGCTATTTTAGAGAAAAGACACATTCACCCCCCAAAAATTTATTACACATGTTTTAGCATTATATAACAAAACATTAAACAAAGACCGCACAAACACCCTTTTCAAAACACAACATTTTGTTACAAATGTTTTCGCTTTTTCTTTAAAAATCATTTAAAGACTGATTTTTTTTAGCCGTAGCATTCAGTCCTTCCAAAATTTAACACATAAATAAACTGATGACTTTTAAAACAAATAAATTGTCAGCAGTTTAACACCAGCAATTCATTTCTAACTTAACATCGAGTCATGTGCAAGTTCACAACAGGCGTGTCTGACCTGAAGAAAGCGTACTGCTCGTCCACGTGGTACTGAGCAGGAGAGAGCTCCATTTTAGGAAAGTGTTGGAGATCACTCTTGATGGAGCCCAGACCCATAGCAGCGATGACAAAGAGCACAGGAAGCAACACCTGAGAGAACAGACCCTTCCAGTCTCTCCTGGAGTGATGCACGCGCTTCAGCGACACGGCCACCACGCGCTGGGCCGTCAGGGCGAATCCGCGCACACTCGAACTACCCGTGAGACCTGTTAGAGACAACAGAAGATGAGCTTCTCAAGTTCAAACGCTAATTGAGAAAGTTGAGATGGAATCATTCTTACTGGCTTTCTCTCCGAGGTACATGTTGTTGAGGTCGTCCGGAATGCTGTCTCTGGAATCAAATGCATGGTTCACTAACACAGACTCAGACACGGAGGAGAGGCTGTGAGTGTCGGGCTCCAGATCTTCTCGAGTCAGCTGCAGGAACACCTGCCAGAGACGAAAAGTCAACGGAGGGTCTCTGAGTACACCTGACTATAGACTGCATGATAAATCTCTATAGAGAAAATGATCTTTAACAATAACACAATGAGCAAATGAGTCCACAAATAAAAATAATTCCAGCTCAACAAAAAAAAATAAACAGTGTTTAAAAAGCAGATTTCAGATTTGGATCAGCCAATCAGAGAAGTCGCTACAGGAAGAGACACTGCAACCTCACGCTCCCATGAATATATATGAATTTATTTTTTCTTTCAATATCACAAATTTTGTGATTCATCTTGCTGGAGCAAGTTTTTTTAAATGCCTGTGGAGAAAATTAACTGGAAAAATACTTGGAACAGAACCCAGTTTTGAAACGTGTGCGGTCTGTTGTTGTGCTCTTCATCTGATAATTACCTCTTCCAGGGTGGTGTCAGAGATGCCGTAGCAGCCCAGCTGAAGCCTGTCCAGGTTCTGATCCAGACCGGTGAGCAGGGACTGGTAGGCGGCTGCGTTCTGAGGACTGTAGGGCGGGAGGCAGTACACCACATCACCCACGTCTCCCTCCTTCTGTCGGGCATCAGGCAGGTGGGACTGAATAAACTGCTTCAGTTTCTCTCCATCAAACCTCTCCTTTGAATCAGGAGACTGAACCTAAACCGAGGGAGCAGAAATGTGTCATTACTCATGATGTTTACAAATGATAAATCAATCACTGTTGTGATTCAGGGTGAGATGAGGAGATTGTGTTGAACACTGATCTGTCATGTACTTGCTCAATAACTGATTTTAACTGACAGATTATTACAGATTGCACTTTGAAGGTGTGCATTATATCACCTTGCTAGCACCAGGTTGGTAGCACCTGACAAATTTGATGTTGGGGTTATAGACAGAACTCTGCTGGAGTGAACAGAAAACTCTCTGAGGTATACCTTCTTTGTGAGGGTGAGGTTGTAGCCCTTTGCCAGCTTGTCTTTGAGGTAGAATGGTGAACCGCAGCACTTGAGGCCTCCGCGCTCCAGGAAGGCGATCCGGTCGCTCAGAACTTCCGCCTCATCCAGGTGATGTGTGGAAAGAATGATGGTGCGTTCTGGAGAGTCAAACAAAACAAGCAGACAGACAAAGTCTGAACAAAGAGGTGATGTTTAAAGATAACACAAGAGACTCGACCTTGTTTAAAATCCTTGTTCGAGATAAATTTGCTAACTGTTTTAGAGGAAGATAATTAAACATCAGAGGCGCAGGGAATGCAGGAAGCGTGACAGATAACGATCAGTCGTTCCTACATCTGTGCCAGGATTTTTCCCTGCTTTTTTCTGAAACTTCACCTTGCTTGTGCTGAAGGACGATGTCCCAGATGCTGCGTCTGGAGCAAGGATCCACTCCGGTAGTCGGTTCGTCCAGCACCACCAGACGAGAGCCTCCAATGAAGGCGATGGAGATGGAGAGTTTCCTCTTCATACCTCCTGACAGGGTGCCGACACGCTTGTGGCAATGAGCATACATGCCTGTTTCCATTAGGATTCTGAGAAACACAATCCATCTTAACACTCACGTCACATTTAGATGCTGGTTTATCTGCTGTGGTCAAAGTTTAAATATCTTGCTTAAGAACATAACAGTGATTTCCCATTGCAAGTTTTGAAACTACAAGCTTTTTAACCTAAAACCTAGTCATTAACCCTTTACAAGTTTCAGTAGCTTTCAGTATAGCTAAATATTTTGTTAAATTGCGTAGATAGACTGTAGTTTGCTACAAAGCCACAAAACATTTATTTTACTCTCAGGAAACACCACCTTTAATTGAGCTACGAACACAAGAACAACTTACCTGTGCACTTGTTCCTTCACTTCCTGTTTTGTCCATTGTGGGGCTTTGATCTGAGCGTATAATAACAGATGTTCTTGGGTGGTGAGGTGGTCGAAAAGAACGTCATACTGCATGCACACACCCATCTCCTTACGAACATCATCTATAAACATCTGCATATCCATCCCATAAACCTCAATAGAGCCACGAGTCGGTGCAAACAGGCCCGTCAGAAGAGACCTGAAATATAGTCTTATTATAAATCATTCAATCTGCTGGACAAATTGACCACCTAACCCAATATTTACAGGTGATTGGCATTGTTTGTACTTATTATGATATCAAATTGTAAATTCACTGTGCAAATTCAAAACACTGCATGCTAATAAATGAAATTCCTTGTTTACGTTTATAATAGGCCGATATGCTCTTACATGGTGGTGGTTTTTCCAGCTCCATTGTGACCCAGCAGAGCAGTAACGTGGCTCTGGTAGAAGGAAAGGTTCAGGTTGTCCACCGCGTTCCGGTTGCCGTAGGTCTTGGTCAGGCCGTGCAATGAAACTCCCACAGGCAGCTCTGAGAAATCTTCTTCTCCATTAGCTGACAGGTTACTTTTACCTGACAGAAGATTCCCAGGGAACACATGAACTGATAAAAATGCAAAAACCACAAACAGCCACCAAAATTCCTAGAACATTATTAGCATGTGGAATAAACTAAAAGCAATAAATCCGTCTGAAGATGATCGATGTACCTTTGCTCTTCCCGCTGCTCGTGTGTTCCTGCATCATGTTGGTGAAGAGCAGCCCTCTGCCAATCTTCTCTGGTGTTCTGTTACAGCAGCTCAACGTATCAGACCAGAAGGACCGTGTGAAGAGAAAATACCACGGGACTCCAATGCCGTACTTTCCTGATGGAGAGAATGAAAGAGAAATATATTTTTCACCTTTTTTACTTAATGAAACTAGGGAAGTATTCTTACAACCTAAAAGGTTAGCTTGTTAGCTTGACAAATGCACACATATCACTATAAAAATAACCAAAAAACAATATCCAGTTATGTTTTCATATGTACAGAAGTTTTGTTGTAATTGAGGTCTCATGTGTCAAACAAGTGCTTTTTCTTTCCCCCATAATTATAAAAATACAGAACCCTGCATTACACTATATTTTTTATCCTAACTACAAATAAATGGACATTTGGCTGAGAATCCTGGGAAGTATGCGGCTCACACACACCTGGAAAAACCATACGGATGTAAACACCGATGATGAAGTACAGCACAGAGTCGATGAGGAGGAGCCAGCAGAGCCAGCCGAAGGAGGAGGTGTCACCAGCCAGAGGAGAGACATACATGTTGCTCCACTGGATCCCTGAGGCAGCACATTCAGTTAGCATGCTAATCCCACACACACGCTAATTACAGTTACATTCTGAGGACACCCACCTTCTTCCTGTTTCTCATAGCGTGAGATATACTGACTGGCATAACTGAAGCATGTCGGGGAGAAGAGACCCTGCGGACCAAAAACAAAGTAAAGTGGTCTGAATATATTTATATAAATATATATCTGCTGTAAATGGCACAGGACTGTTCATCCAAAAACTGCATTGGGTCTGAAGTACAGTACACACCAGAGCACTCTTCACAGAGAACGGCAGGTTGTCCTCCAGATGGATCACCACAATGAAGGGGAAGAAGCAGATGACGTAGATCAGACTGCCGCTCAGCCCGGCGATGTTCGTCTTGTTGAAGAAGGAGCTCACCAGGAAGCTGATGGCGAGGATGCTGAGGGCGTAGTCACAGAGGTAGAGGAAGAGCACGAAGCCGTCGCTGCGAGGAAGAATACCGCCAGCTTTCAGAATGACGGTGAGGAAGATGACGGTGACCAGCAGGAAGACGCCGCTCTCGATGAACCAGGCGAAGAAGTGGCTGATGGGATTGACCCCCATCATTTTCATGTACTGTGAGATGAAGCGAATGCTTACAAACTCATCCAGAACGCACTAAACACCCTGACACGTGTGACATGGGTTTGGGTTCATACCTCATGCAGGCGCAGCTCTCTCTCATGGACAAGTTTCTTCACAAAGTTTGCAACAAACAGAACCCAAGAAATCATGAGCGCCATTGGGAAGGTAAAGGAGAGGCTGTTGAGGTAACTAGTAAATACAGAGATTGAAGATTAGTTGACGGCTGTAATTTAATTGAACATCAACAAACAAATGACAAGCAGTTTTAAGTGAAGTTCCACTATGATCAACGTTGGAATTAAGTTAAGCAGTTTAAAATAAATCAGTTACTAATAAAGATCTTAAGTGTTCTGTCATGAATAAAAGTTGTCAAATAAAACTGATCTGTTTTCATTTTGTTCACTCGATGACTATAATTTTATTTTTTGTGTTGTTAGTATTATTCATAGCATTAGAATTAGTCATTTGGGTATCAAAGTAAACATGGTAAAGTCTTATGTATTGTATCATATTGCTTCATCAGAATTTTGTTCTGCGTATGCGACGTTTGCAGGTGATTGTGCTTGTAAGACACTCACTCATCCTTGTAGTAACAGGGATATGGGAAGGCTTGGATCTGGACAGCGGGACCGTCCATGGCTTTTCCTGTTTGCATTTCAATGATGGCTCTCTCGATGCTCTCCTGCAGGTACACAAACCCTCGGCTGTACCGCAGGGTGTTAATGGCTGAGATGAAGGCATCCTTCACCCAGAAGGGGTTCCGCGTGCGGTCGGTGCGCATGGAGTTCTCGATGTTCATGCGGATGGTGTAGTCGATATTGCGGGGCAGGCTGGAGTTTGAGGTCTCCTTAGGAAGTTCAAAGATGATGCCTGTGAAGATGCAGAACCCATGTGTTTAAATGAAACTTCAGCACGTCTCATCTAACCAGCGGTCCTGAGGCTGCCTCTCTGTTGTCATGGTAACCCTAGAGACACTCTCTGACAGCAGTGAAAAGCTCTATTTCAATGGAACTGAATGAACTGAATTACAGGCTTTACAGACTGATGGCTCTTCAGTGTGTGTGGTGTCTTCAGCTGAGACTACCAGCAAAAGCATTGAATGTAGTCAGAAGAAGAGAGATCTTGTGATTATAGACTGTGTGTGTGTGTTTACTTAACCATATACTGGGGACAAATTTGTACCTAAAAGTCAGGAAAACCTGACAAATCTAAGCAAAACCTCCTTTTGGGGACGCCCTTATTTGCAGAAACAATATAAAAATATGGTATATTTTTTTTAACTGTAAAAATGCAGAAAGTTTTCTGTTAGGTTTAGAGTTAGCTAATAGAAAACAATAGAAGTTCTATAAAATGTCCCCATTTATATAGATAAGAAAACGTGTGTGTGTGTGAGTACACTCACTGGCATAGAGCTCCCGGTTCTGAACCAGTTTCTCTGCATACGTGTCGAGTTCCTCAGAAGAGTTGAAGCCGCGGTATCTGTCGAAGTTCACGCAGGAGGAGAGATTCATCATGAGATTGGAGAGGGTGGTGATCTGATCCATGATGAACTTGTTTTGGTCCAACAAAGCTGTCATGTTTGCTGTGCAAAGACAGAGATCTGTTAGAACACTCCAGATTCTGTTTGTCATATTTAGAGTAAATGCATGCGAGTGTATAGGTGCAATGCTTCTCTGAGTGTGTGAGATAACTGAAGTTCTATTGTAATGTTTGTTAAGCCTTATTCAGTCAGAACTAGTTTTTTTTTTTAAGTAGTAAGAAGTGAATTTCTTGTTTTGCTGATTATTGCACTTCAGTTATGAACATCTTTTGACCAGCTTTCTAAGTAAAATGACAGTTGGTTTCTTTCAAGTTGAAGTCCCTCAGTGCTTTTAATGCTCATGATGCATTATATTATATTATGCATTATATATTTTTCGTAGACATGCGCTGATACATGCTGGAATCAGACTTACAGAACTGGTTGAGTGTGGCGCTCATCTGTGCGACATCAATTCCAGTCTGAGTCTTGATGAAGTTTTGGACGAAGGGACTTTTCAGAGAGTTCTGTGAAAGGCATTTTTGATAAATCAGCAGTTAGAGTTTGTTTTATTGCTATGTGGTGTATTTGATTTATTCTGAAATATTCCAGCGTACCTGAAGAATCGGCAGAGTTTTAGCCAGAATGTTAGCAGCCTGCATCAGGTAAGCCGACGACTCGATCCACTCGGCAGAGAACAGTTTCAGATCACCAAACTGATTCAGTGTAGAATTTGACTGCAGGATCAAAGAACTGATTCGTTAGCATTACCCACATGACCTATTATGTTCAGAGAACATTAGCCAATGTTCTGAGAACGTTCCCAATGAGATCATTGCTTTCATAAAACGGTGCAAACAACTATAATAACTGAAAGCAGCACCTTTCTGATGATTTCTCTGGTCAGAGGTGTGTCTGGTGAGTACAGGATCTGTCCCAGAAGCATGGGTTTGAGGAAGGCCCACGCCACAGCGCCCCCTGTTGTGTTAACCATATCCAGGTACAGGTTCATACAGAAGGGAGCTAGAACACAAGCAGCATATTAATTAAGCCTGACCAGTTTATTATCATATTGCTTTAGTGTGCTTTAAGCTGGGTGCTGAGAAAACTCTCTCATACTGGCATTGTGTGGGATTTTAAACTTCTCAATAAGTTGCTCTCTCTTGTGGTCCGTCTGGACAGAGGGATCGGTGTCGGCCATGATGGGAAGTTTAGTGATGGCGAAAAGAGTGAAGATGCCATTTCTGCACAAAGCACGAGAGATGGTGCTCAGCGTAGCTCTGCTTGAGATGGTGGAACGCTTTCCTCTCACCAGCTGCAGGAACAAAACGACATTTGTCAAACAAACTGGCTTTACTTCAAAATAAAGTTAGTCATTTTTGTGAGAACTCACACTGTGAAACTCTTGGCTGGCCACCAGGTTTAGATCTTCTATGGAGGCCAGGTACGCCTGCAGTCTGTTAAGAGCAGGAGCCAGCTTTTTTATCATATTTGTTAAGAACTTCACCATCTCTAGCATGACTCCCACCAAATCCTGAATCTCTTGAGGTACGATTAGCTGCAAGAAAATGTAGCAGCGTTATGACAGTAAATTAAGATGAATCTATGCTAATACCCAGCTAACAATTTTTACATTTTTGGTTATAAGAAAACTTTGATATGTTAATCTAATATGGTATCCACTTTGAATAAATACCCTGAATAAAGCATTCTTCACATCCACATGCCGAACTAAGAGTGTTGACAGGCTGTACCAATCGCTAACAGACAGACCACAGAAGGTGCGGAAGATGGTCTGGCCTTCAGGAGACAGTGACAGAGACGAGACGTCTGCACACTTCTGCAGGTCTGTTAACAACTTTAAGATCTAAGACAGGAACAGAAAGAACAAACTGAAACAATCTGTCAAGTTCAATTTTGGCATTACATGTGCAATTCTGTAGCTCATCCTATTCTGTGTTCCTGTAGCTCAGCTGGTAGAGCAGTGCAAAATGCTGTGGGTTCGGATCCCAGAGAACACACGTAATCATTTAACGCATAACCTGAAGGCACTGTAAGTCATTTTGAATAAAAGTGTTTGCCAAATGCATAAATGTAAATGTAATATAATGCCATCAGTGTTTGTTGTGTATTGTGTGCTGTTATTTTTTACAGAATGCAAAGAATTGCCATAGGAACAACACATATTTTCAGATAAAAAATACAAAACACAGTTTAATGAAGGGCATTGAGGTTTATTTGTCATTTCTTGTTTCTGCCTCACACTGTGTGAAATCACTTCTCAAACACATGTGAGTAGCTCTGATGTTCACACAGCTGTGGTGTACCTGCAGGTTACTGCTGGGCAGAGGTAACTCCACAAGTGCCTGAAGAGTTTGAGGGGGAAAGCTGGTGTACCGCTCGACATCCTCCACAAATAAAGTCGCGTTTTTCAACAGCTCCAATACTTTCACTTCAGCTGTCAAATACAAAACAAGAAGACACTGTGAGGGAAAGATTGTTTGGACCACCATCTGTCAGTGGAAAAACACAGAGTTTGCTGTTCTTGTGCTGGAAGGACAGAGGAACATACGTGGAGATGGCATAGTGATATTCAGAGATCTCAGACTCGAAATATTGAAGCCAATCATTTGAGACAGGGTGGATGTCCTACGGACAAAAACAACAGCAAAACAATAAGAAATCCTTAATATAAAAATATTATAAAAATCAAATATAAATAATATTTGTAATAATATATAAATCAAATCAAATAATATATAAATCAAAATTTGATAAGTAAACATGAATCAGAACTGTTTGTGTTTTGCAATTATTCCATTTGCATATTAAAAACAAAGTTGTCGTTCATTTCAGTAAGTAGGTACCAGTCCACTGCAGTGTTGTAAGCGCTGGGGTCGCCCACAAATGTCTGGAAAAACAGATCAGAGAGGCTGATGCCATCGTTCACTGTGCTGAGCGTGAGCACACGGACGGCCTGGATCATAGGGGCGGTGAAGCTACACAGCACTTTGGGTTGTAGAAACAGAGTCTGGCTGATGAGCTTCACAGAGGACATGTCCTCCAGAGCACACACCTGTGACATCAGGACAGGAAGTCAAAACAAGATTCAACAGCTGAACATCCTCAGACTATAGCGGCATCATGACTGATCTTAAACAGAACTGGAGATATGAAGGTATGACCAATCTAACTACCTGCATAACTAGCTGCATCTATCTAGCTAACAGCGAACATTCTCAGAATGTTCTCTAAAAGTTCTCTCAAAGTTAAATGTTTTATAAACATTATATATCATATTAAAAACATTTAGTTGTTAGTGGGACATTTAAAACCCTTACAGAATTAAAAAATGTTTTAACAACATTCCTATAACCAAGCAAATAACATTAATACGTCTAAAACACTGAACGTTCCTAGAACACTCAAAACATTTTTAACATTTTTGTTACCTAACAGAAACATTCTTGCAACGTAAAATGTTTGGCTTGTAGGGGAGTGTATCATTTTGTATCTAAACCATCAAATAACTCACCAGAGTCAACAGGCGGTCAAGCATCAGGCCTGAACTCTCGTTCCTCCAGCTGACTGATCTGAATTCAAAGACAGTGTTCAGCACTTGCAGCAGAAGATGCAGATTTTCTACAGAGAGGTGAAAGAAACAAAGATAAAGCTTTCACACAGCTGAACTTCAGCTCCCCACAGACATCATTACTAGTGCAGTAAGCAGCAAATGATCTAGCAACGAATCCCTAGACACTGAAAGCTTTAGAGGGCTGTGTGCCGATTTAGATCCGACAGCTCAGACATGTGCAACACCCCAGCAATAAAAACAGTTTAAGATATATGGGTATTACAGAAAGAGTGTAGATAATTTATTCAGACAGAGAATCAGAATCTGAAATATTTACTGTGCTCAGGTCACGTTTTTTTTTTAATTATGCATACAAATATTCCCATATTCAAGCAGAAGAATGCAAAACTCGTGTGTTACAGGAGTAATCTAGTCTTTATCTAGTCAACACGAGACTGTTCATTCAGGGTTTCAGTTCCCCAGTGTTACAGTGTGAATAATTCTTGTCCATTAATTTATGTACCTTGGGATTCGTTGGCCAAACTCCTCATGATGGTCTTAATAAAGCTGGAATACTGCAGGCCATCTGGAAGACTATTGGCTAAATTTGTCAGCAGCAAAAGAACTCTAAGTGAACACAAAAAAGGTGAAATCATGAACTTAATCATAATGCACAGCGGAATAAGGTCATTTATATGTACTGACCCTCAACAAATGTTTTGTTCAGAGCCTGAATCATATTTCTTTGAAGTAGTAAGCAATTATGCAGGGTAAATGACATAGACCTGCAATGACCAACAAAAGGAAGTAGAAAATGGGGACCAGCTATGAGCTCATAGGCAGGATTACAAAAAAACGTACTCGTCTTTCCAGTTTGTGTCGTTCATCATCTGCAGATGGCCAATGCTAATGTTAGCAGCCTCCAGCAATTTATGGGCGATATCAAACTCCATGCTGATGTTACCCAGCGTGATGAGGTTTTGGATGATGTACAACAGCTGCTGGGTAATATCAGTCGTTTGGGTGAGAGGGTTTTGGTCCATTTGGGAGATTGTTAGAGTTGCCTTCAGGGTCTGTTCCAGGTCGCTAATAACACTGGCTGAGAAGTTTGTATTGGTGTGTGACACCATCGCTAGAAGATCATTGACAGTATTGACTATGACAGTCACTGACCCTTCTATATCTTCAAAGGAACTGGAGTTACTCAGAACTGAGGATATTGTCTCCATGAGGTTGATTGTTATATTGAGGTATGGTCTTCCCTCAACAGGCATTATTGGGTATAAAGCTAGTACAGCCTCAGCTGAGGAGTTCATCACTTGAGATATTTGGATAGGGTAATCCGTTGACAAAAGACCCTGGAAAACACTTACAGACACTTGATTGGACACAGTTGCCAAGATGTAAACAAGGTCATCAGGAGTTGTTTGTGTGGACACTGAATCATACATTATGTTTAGTGAGGAAAGGAGATAGTCTGTAACCTCCTGGGAGATTTCTGGAAAGTGTGGCATAATGTCTTCAGTGCTGGATATTTTAGAAAGGGCGGTGAAGAGAACCGATTGGATGGCGTAGAGGTACACGTGAGTTTCCCCAGGAAGAATACCAGCCATCTGATCGAATGTCTGCATCAGCAGCCTCTCCTTCTCAGTATCGTTGCTTAGGCTGTAATTAGACATAGAGAGGTTAAACAAGATGTGGGTGGCCAGTGCACTGCTGAGGATAAGGGGTTGGGTGACCTCTTGAATGGAATGTCCATTTGGAATTGTCGTGATATGCAAGAGGTTAAGGAGTTGGTTCAGAGTGTCATAAATCAGACTGGCTGACACCAAGACCTCCTCTATATCTTCAGGATATGCCTCAAGCAATGCAAAGGCTTTGAACATTTGTCCAGATATGTTAAAATACACAGCTTGGTCTCCAGAAAGCAGAGAGGAGATGGTCTTAGCAGTTTGGTCCAGAGCCATCAAATAGGGTGCTATGCTCATTTGAGACCCTGGACTGGAAAACGGGCCAATTATGGTTTGAGGAACACCAGCAGCCTGAGGGCTGATATTTCTCATTTCCTCAAAGTTCTCAGTTAGGATGGTGTTGAGGGCATTGAGGAACTGAATTGCAGTTGTGCCATTTCCTTCATGGGAGACAATGCTTGACACTGACTCTTGAAGTTGTTGGGCCACATGTTCAATTCTCTGGGCAATGTTCAAAGATTGCTGTTCTGATAGCACCATAGCCACGCCAACTGTTTGTCCAAGGCCCCCTGCCAGCTTCTTGATTTTATCCAGGTTCTCCAGATTCCATCCCTCATTGTTAATATCCATGAACATCTCCAGGAACTTCTCTCCATTGCTTGGGAGCGTCAAGTAGGACAGGACATTCAGAGCTGAATCAACGGTTTCCTCCTGACTTGCAGTCATTTCCCCTGAAAGACCCTTTATGATGACAGCCAGGTCTGGATTTGTAAAGAAGACATGGATGGTCTCCAGAATTTCAGTTGAGGTGGATGGAACTGAAAGAATCTGAAGCAAGGCTTTGTAGTAAATGTCTAGAAGGTCAAGGAAGTCGTCCACCGGTTCACTTGTTACTTCACGCCTGTGTCTCCTGGTGTTTTTGGTATGGGACAAGAGACCATGTAGGCTTTGTCCCTGAGCCAGCTGCATCTGAAGTGGGTTTAAAAAGTGCTCCAGAGGAGCAAAAAGCTCACTGGTTTGTTTGATTTGTCTCAGCATGAACAAAACACTCCCAACCATGTCAATGAACGTATCAGTCAAGCACTGCAGTGGAGATGTTGCCATGGTTGGAGAGGGCAAAATTTGTCTTATAATCTCGTACAACCTGGGCAAACTCTCTATTACAAAGTTGATTCCAGTTTCTTTGGTAAAGATTAGCATTTTGGCAAATTCAATTATTTTCCACAGAATGCCAGTTGTGTTTTCCAAATACAGAACCTGGTGCAATATTCCATACAGCATTGGTGAATTCCCAAGCAATTTCATATTAATGACTTCCTGAATCACATCTTTAATAATACTGTCAACTGCGCTTCCGTTGGTGTTCAAAAAGATGTTCCCACTAAGGATGTTATGAATGGACTCCTGTGTGAAGTTCATTCCAGTTAGGGTGATCTCTAAAGCCTGCCAGAGGATGTGAGGGCCTGAGGATGAGTTTTGAAGACCGTTCTGGAGGATGTTCTTCATGCTCACTTCAATCGCCCTGATGTATGGCGTCGTCCACGGATACTCTGTCTTTATTTGATCCAGGCCCATTTGTACTGTAGAAATGCTGAACAATACAAAAATAAAGTTAGTATTACTAACTAGAGTATAAAAATACTCTAAATAACTGAAAATTAATAACATCTATTTGAGAATCCATTAACTTAAAGTATGAGATAATGCATAGATAAGCATATAGAATTATAATCAAAAGCACGGCTATTGGTCAAAGGTATTTTAAGTAATAGTTCACCCAAAAATTAATTTTTTTATATCATTTACTACATTTATTATATATCAGGTTGTATCATTTTTATATAATTTTCTCACCCTTTTCAAACCTATATGACTTTTCTTATGTGAAACATATAAGACAATTTGAGAAAATGTGGTTTTATGTCTATACAATGGAAGTCAATAGGTGCCACTGTTGTTTGGTTACCAACATCCTTCAAAATATCTTTTTGTCACCTTTGGTAAAACTGTGTGTGGAAAAGCTGGGCATTCCAGTCAGCCAGGCTTGTTAACTCGGACACAGAGAGGTTGGACCGCATTGACGTGTAATGCAGCAGAGTTTCTGTTAGGTGCAAGGTCGCAAAGGTGTAGTTCAAACCCGCTCCATACAGCATCTCCAGACACTGAACCATCATTTCTGCAGTGGCATTTAGCCACAGAGGGTGCATCTCCATTTCCTGTTTAGAAGAGGAAGTGTATTAGAAACACAGGGTCTAGATCAGATCAGTCTTTGGTGCACACTGCCACCTAGTGATGACAAATGAAAACTCCAATCAGCAGCAAAAAGAAACTTGCTACCAAACTGTTAATAAGGAATGCAAGATATGTTTTATTGTCTCACCGTCATGTTGTGGGTTGTTGCGTATCCTGCTGTACTGAGAGCTGCTACGACTGGCTGTAGGCTGATGTTACACCATGAGACGACGTTAGCGTCACTGATTCCAGCAGCTTTTCCAACATCCTGCCATATCTGCAGCACATGACTGCAGTTCAGACTGTGACCCTCCAGACCAGCCTGAGGGACGAAACACCACAACACTTATCAGCTCAATGATTTTTGAAACATGGAACACAATATGTATGGTAATTTTACCTGCTATTCGTTTAGAAACACTTTGAAATGAATCACAGATGATAGTTGAGGAATAGTTTGAGGATACTTAGAGACAGTTAAACTGGAAGGGCATGAAACTAACCATGTTAGGGTCACAGATTCAATATATACCATGAATGCTTAGGATACAGTTTTGAATATATAAGACCTTATACTTGATAAACTATTTGGTCTTCTAACAACAAAAATAGTTTTAATTTACCAAGAAACAGTAATTTGCAGTGTGATTTCAAATAAATTTAAGTAAATTTAAGCAGTTAATAGTTGCACTTGACCAAGGAAGAGTCCATTTGAAATATTTCTGTCATTTTAAGCGATGACTAATTACTGACACTCTCATACACAAAACATTCACAGAGTTTAATAGTACAGCACAGATATGAGACTCCTGCCAGGACTGAAGCATCTATTGTTAAAACCAGATTCCCTCCAGAGTCAGTCAATACCCGACCATCCTTGTAAACACAAATTTAGTTCTTAGGATAAAGAACATAAAGATAAAGAACAGATTAAGAGCAACCACTATAAAAAACTATTATAGCAACAACACTCATCAGTGGTTTCACTTTGTCATGCTTATATAACTCATGACTGGTTAATCCACAGTTATTAATGGGCTGAAACTCATTGGCATCTGATGACACATCACTGCTTTTACCTACAAACGCACATTATACCACAACTGCCAAAGACATTAATTATTCTAATAAGATTTAATGAACTTAACGATTGCATCTCACCATCCCTCTATTGTGTGCTAAAAACCTGCATTCTCTACACCTTTACAAAACGCTCTGTGGAAGAATCTTCACTGTCACATCAGAACACAGGAATGCAGTTCTGACCTGCAGAGCAGCTTCTGTGGTCCACATCAGAGCCTGTGGCAAACCACCAGCAATAAACTGAACACTAAAACTGCTGGTGTTCACGGCATTAAACACGTCTGATAGAAGGCTGGACAACGACCCCTGAAGTGTGCTGAAGAACTCTGCAGAGAGGAACACATGAAATGATGCTTCAGTTATTTGTTTCCATATAGTGAAAGTTAAGGAGCTTCACAATGATCTCAGATAAGCTGGAATATAAAACATATGAAACACTTTAATCAGAGTTTTCATGTTGTTCAGCCTCAGTCCTCAAACATTATCATTATGTGACATCACTCCATACTCACATGAAGTAAATGAAGAGCGAATCAAACATTATCATTATGTGACATCACTCCATACTCGCATGAAGTAAATGAAGAGCGAATCAAACATTATCATTATGTGACATCACTCCATACTCGCATGAAGTAAATGAGCAGTGAATCTTACATTTTGGGTGAACTATTGCATCCTAAACAAAATTGTTTTGTGCGTAAAACAAATTATAAAAAATGATTTTTCCAATAATTCGAAGACATATTTTGTCAGGAAAGTCTTAACATATTAGGGTTTGGTGTTAGTAAACATGTTTTAAGGATGTTTACATATCTTTACTAGAAAGCAAGACTAAAATTCTGCAGTTTTTGCAGGGCAGTTGCAAAAGTTCAGCTGCAATCTATGCGTGTCTCACCTGTTTGCGCCTGCATGTGTTGAGTACTGTTGACAAAGACAGTCTGCAGTGTGGACACAACAGAGGGCAGTGACTCCCACACAGCTGTGTCATTAAAGTTGAATAAAAGAGCAGCCAGCATCTCCTCCAACCTGTTGATCAACAAACAGTCATCTTCACATTCATCATACAAGCTATTAAAATGACATTTCACTTGGTGGGACTTTCCCAAGTTTCCAAAAGAGGGAATTTTTGGAGTTATTCCAAGTGGGAAGAATCTTCCAGTCCGATAAGTTAAAATTGTGTTGTCAGAAAGTTTAACAGGCTTTTCTTACTTGTTAAAGGTAATCTGATCAGCGTTTTGGGAGATGATTTGGACCAGCACAGCAGATGTGTGTGTGACAGTCTGAAGTGATTCATTCAGGAACGGAGACACAGAGTTCATGAACTCTTCAAGCTGTGAGACCACAGAACATGTTAACATTTGACAAGAACGCACACATTCATATACTGCACAGTGAGACCCAAAAGTCTGAGACCCTAATAAATGATTTTAGCAGCATAACAAATTCTAAGAACATTCCCTGTTAGCTGGTTATAAAAACATCCTGTCAACTGTTAACTGTCAGTACGAGCTGTCAGTTACACCCAACTTACCTGTGCTGTTAATTCACTGAAATGAGCAGGGCTGAAGTTTTCTATGTTGTCCCATGCATTTATACAGCCTGTAAAATTGATTAGGTTTAAAAAATAAACAGAGAGAACACTGAAAAGCCAACCTAACAATCAGCTCAATAGGATTTGTTGTTTTTAAATGAAATCCCACAGAAACCTCACACTTGCCTAGATTGGGCTGTAAAATGTACTCTGTGACCTTCAGAATCACAGACATGATGGACTGATATGTGCTGTTAGATGGGAGAGAATTCTGAAGCTCTGTCATCATGTTTATAATGCTGAAAACAAGAAACATCAACAATTATGACCCACACAAATACCTGAACTCTAAATAAAACAAACAATTAAACAAATCAGTTCTGTTTGCTCTTCTTAGTTTCTGTTTGCTATGTTTTATATATACTGTAGAAAATAAATTGTCTACACTCACTCTTGACTCCATTTGTCAGGTCCGCCAGGTCCAATATTGTTCAAGTAGGTGAAAATGCTCTCTGTGATGGGAACTAAAACCTCATTGACCTCTGCTGGCAAAAGGACATGAATCACTCCCTTCACGATCTCCAGCATGAGGTTGGTAGCTTCAGCATTGCTCATACCTGAGGTCAGGATCAGCTGTAATAAATTATGTAAAGCACCAAGAATGTTCTGGACCAAATCCTGAGACAGACGTCCAGTCTCATTAGATATGCTCTCCAGAACCACACTCACAGCACTGATAATGGCTTCAGTGAATTTTTTACTCTGGAGACCCCCATCAGTGCTGGCCACCTGCAGAGCATAGTTCAGTTCCTCAGACACCTGGCCAGCCACACTGAAGAAGGCCACCTCTTCAGGTGAGAGCAGGGATTGGATTAGCTGGTGAAAATCCATCAAAGATGTTGTGTTAAAAGCAAAGCTAGCAATCCAGTCACTAGTAAAGTTGCCCCCGCTGGAGCTCAGAATTAATTCTGTGACCTTCAGAAACATGGAAATGATGGGCTGGGCTGTGTTGTTTGATGGCAGCAAATCCTTAAGTTCTTTCATCACATTTAGAATGCTGAAAAAGAGTGAAGATGATGTCATCTCATAAGCTACAAATCTCTCAACCTCTGTCCCAATTTTGTGTATGTACTTTTTGTCTTTTCTGTTTGTATCTTAATAAAGAGGAGATCAAAAAATAAATATAGATGGTTGTGCCCTAAGACCTCTGCACAGTCTGTATAAATGCATATATGTATATTCATATACAGAGAGAGTAAACTGGAACAATTGTATATCGTCTACACTCACACTTCATTCCAGTTATCTGTTCCACCAGGTTGGGAGATGGTATTTAAATAGGTGAAAATGCTGCTTGTGATGGGAACCAAGACCTCGGCTGCCTCCAGTGGCAAAAGAGCATGAATGACTTTAACCACTCTCTGGTCAGTCTCCTGTGTGAGGTTGTTAGCTTCACTGTAACTCATATTGGGCTTCTGGATCAACTGAAGCAAACCACAATAACCAGTAAGAATGTTCTGAACCACATCCTGAGGCAGAGCTCCGGTCTCGTTAGATAAACTCGTCACTTGCTGGTTAACAATACACTCCCATGTCACGTTGTTTTCAGCAGAGCTCAGAACAAACTCTGTGGTGTTAATCAGCATGGAAATGATGTACTGAGCTGTGCAGTTTGACGAGAGTGAACTCTGAAGATCTGTCATCACATTCAGAATGCTGGGAAACAAACACAATACCAACAACTCTGACATCTACATTCAGTCTGCAGATGCTTTTATCCAAAGTGACAAATGTGGAACAACACAAGCAATTTATCATGTAACAGCCAGAAGAATTTGTAGCATGAAATGCCAGGTTTGAAAAGTAAGATCAGAAGAATAGCAAATAAACATGAAAAGATGTTAGAGATAAAGAGGACAAAGAAATGTTCATATTTCTTTTAAAATATACAAATGAAAACAGAAGGTGAGCTAGAGAGGCTAGAGAGAGAACAAGAAAATGAGACAACTGTTTAAAATTGTAATATATTGTCTAGACTTACACTTCATTCCATTTGTCAGGTCCACCAGGTTGGGAGATGTTCTTCAAATAATTGAAAATGCTGTTTATGATGGGAACCAACACCTTAGCTGCCTCTGTTGGGAAAAGAGAATGAATGACTTCATTCATTTGCTTGACAGTCTCCTGTGTGAGGTTTCCAGTTTGGGCATAGCTCATATTGGAGTTTAGGATCAGCTGGAGTGAACCACTGAAGCCACCACGAATGTTCTGAACCACATCCTGAGGTAGACCTCCAGTCTCATTAGACATGCTCTCCAGAACCAAACTCACAGCATTGATGATGGCTTCTGTGAAATTCTCACTGTGAAGACCCCCAGTTTTGGCTATATAAATAGCATAATTTACTGCCTGAGAAACCTGGTCAAAAACAGTGAGGTAGGCTTTCTCCTCTGGAGAAAGTAGGGGGATCATGGCTTGGATGAGCTTCTCCAGATCCATCCCAGGTGATGTGAAATCTAGAGAGCTAATGTTCCATTGGAAGATGCTGGAAAGTGCCATTGTCAGTTGTGGATTGGTGATCCAGTCTTTTGTCAAGTTGAGGTAGGTCATGATATGAGCTTCAATTTCAGCTGGCATGCTGCTGTTTATTGAAATACCAAGAAAATCATAGAACGTTTGTTGGATTTCAAGGTTTTTTTTAACCAGTCCCAGCTCTCCATGCAATATGGTCATGATTGTATTGGACACTTGCATAAGATCTTCCCCATCTAAACTTCCCCATCTAAACTTTACATGGGCCATCAAGTTTTGGATCTGATTCATCGTCAGTATCATCAAGTCTGTTTCTTCATTAATGAGCGCCACATGAATTTTCGCCATGCAAATCAATGGCTGGAGAATCTCCAAAAATGTGCTGCCACTGGTGGCGTTTCCGAGCTTGTTCAGATACCAGAGTGTGATTTCTCCATACACTTTCTGTGCAAACTGACCCTGAGCCATCAACGTAGAGTTCATGGTGTGATATGGATAACGTTCCTCCAATGCAATTTCCAAAAGTTCCTCCAGATCATCAAGCTCGCTTGTAATTATAGTCATGTTTTCCACATCGAGACTCTGAAGGTTTTCTCTAATGGTTGACAGAGCTGTTGTCAGAAGTTCTTCCGTCATTTCAAGTGTATCAGTTTCAGGGCTGGACAGGTTCCTCAGTTCCTCAGCAGTGATGTTCAGCCAATCTCCAAGAGTTGTCTGGATATCCTCTGACACGGGTAGAGAACCAATTGCACCCTGAATAAACTGAAGAACACAATCAGCCTCGGCATTGAAAGATGGTGCATGAGGAGATACTGCTTGAGCGTTCAGGCATTGTGGGGTTTTATTGATCATACTGACAATAAACAGAGGATGCTGTATAGTGTTGAATTCCGACCAGTTATAGCTTTTTATAATGCTACAGACTTGTCCTAACTCCAAAACAGTGAGATTGGAAGCTTGCAGAACATGTTGGATGGTGGTCATATTGGCATTAGAAGATGCATAGATCTGCTCAAGAAAATGTTGGACCTTACTGATGATCTCGGTGATCGATTCTTGTGGCACAGGCATGCTCCAGGGTAAGAGAAGAGATAGGACATCACCAATGACAGGTAAAGTCATGTTACCTTTAAAAGCTAAATTATCAATATTAGTTGCATTGGAGGGTTCAGAAAGGATGTTAAGAAAAGTAAACACATTTAGGACATCAGCAACACAGTTTTGACCAACAGATGAGCAGATCTCCAGATGTTGAATCAGGGCATGAGTGTTGTTTAGCACAGCTTCTAACTGATTCTTTTGCTGTGGTGGCAGGACGTCTCCAAGCCGGCTCAAAATTTCATTAAGCACTGCAAACCCTCCCTCACTGTGTAGCATCTGGATGGATTGGTTTCTCAGGAAATGGAGGATGTTCTGAATCACTGGGTGGAGTCTGACTATAGGGTAACTGCCGGACATGAGGTTTTCCAGCTGTCTCAATCCAAGGGCTTCCATGATGTCATTCAGCAGAGAGTGTGAGAGCTGATTAAACTGTTCAGTGGACCCAATGTTGGAGAGAATCTGAATTTCCTTATCAACTGTATTGATGAGATTCTGCAACAGGCCTCGTGAATTGCCATTATTAAACAGGTGACTTGAGTTGATGGCAAGAACGTTCTGCAGAAGTGCCATGTATCGGTTGTGGTAGATGCTTTGTAGGAAAGCCACTGTTCCCTGGATAGGTCTGAAAAACAAAAAAAAATTATTAGAATAACACTATTTACCCAGCTAACAGGGAACATTCTCAGAACATTGACTAACATTCTACGACAATTTTAATATTTTTGTTGCTTAATGGAAATGTTACAAAAACATTTTAAAACCTAAAATTGTTAGCTGGGTATGTATATTTACTCACTGTTCTTGTTACTAAATATAAAACGTGTACACACCTACAGCCCTACTGACAATGTCATATATTACTTAAGTTTCAATGCAGTACAATTCCTGCATTAAAATAACCACATACCTCAGCAGGCTGACAGCATCATTGGACACGTCACACATCAGAGATTTAATCAATGGAACAAAAGTTTTCCAGGTAAAGCCAGTCTGACACACGAGGGCACCTGACTGAAGACTGCCTGTGAAATCATCACACAGAGAAACATCTCATCTGATTAGAACTGTCATCAAACAACAAATCACAGAAGAGCTTCAGCCACTACAATATTAAACACTTACAGTATAAAAATAAAAAACAGTGTGTTGCAGGATAATTATAAACCATCAGAAAATTATTTCTTCAATTACAGTGTCAATGGTACATATTTTGTGTGTGTAGCATTAACACTGTAATAAAAACTGATATCATTTTCTAAACAATAACAACAAGCAACCATGAAATTCCACACTTGCTTACTAACAATCAAATACTCAAAGTCTTTTATCATTCAGATTTATCGTAGATTGTCCAAACTGTGCAGACCTGGCAACACACATGCAAATGTTTCTGTATTTCTAGCATTTCCTGTAGCACTCACAGTTTGGTGATGCCGTGACATTGGGTTGGTAGCTCATGATCCAGTAAGTCATGTGGAAGTACGGTTCCATGGAGGGCCAATGGCAGCTCTGATCCAGCAGGGGACCAATGGTTTCAATTGTGTTCAACCCCCTAATTTACATAAAGAGAAAATACATAAAGTACATATGATCATGAAAACAGACCTGAGTTCTGGTGAAACTTTTCTATGTAAAAACAAGTGGATGGAAAACTGCAAGTTTTGTTTTATTACTAGTAATTGTTAAAGGAATAGTTCATCCTAAAATGAAACTTTGCTGTTTACCCAGCAAGAACGTTTCCCAAACATTTTGTAACAAAAACATGGTTATAGGAACAGACACTAAAACATTTTTTGTAACCTTTTAAAATGTTCCACTAACAACTTAGGAATAACATTATATATTCTATACTATATATATATATATATATATATAGTTTGATATATATCCTTTGCTAACTTTTAGAGAGTATTAGCAACGTTCTGAGAACATTCCTTGTTAGCTGGGTACTCACCTGAGCTACAACTAATTTTCATTTTTCAGTGAATTATGGCTTTAATAATCAATATCCTTGTCATGTAATAGTTAATGAACAGGTTTCTGACCTGGTCAGCAGTATTTTGGACATCCGAGCTGGAATGTTTTCTGGAATCCACACTGTGAAGTTTTCAGTTATGAAGTTTGAGAGGAGGGCGAAACAGTTTGTGGATGTTGTGCATAATCTGTTCCACTCTTCCATCATCACAGAGGGTGTGACATCATACGTGACACTTCCATCAGCTATACCGGCCAACTGCTGGATCTGTGATGACATATTTGTTAAAGTGAAAACATTCATTTCAGAATTTATTTCAGGCCATCATTTGTAAATAAAGAATATGCTCAAACCTTCTCCATCACAGGGTCAAGTGATGTCGCCAGCATTTGCTCAAGATTTGTGTAATTTTGAGAGCAAAGCAGAGTGTTCCACAGCTCAGGGTTTATAGACGTGTATGTTGACATCCATTCCCAGAGAGAATAAAGTTGACTGCAGTTAGTGTGGCCTGTAAAAACCTGTACCAAAACATCCAATGTGGAAAATAAAGCATTTAATGCAAACTACATTAAGATTATGCCCAGCTAACACTCTTAGAATGTTTTATAAAAGCTTTCTCAAAGTTATCAAAACGCTTTTGCAGTAACATTAGTAGAACTTTTTTATTGTTATATGTCATATCAAAAATGGGATTTTAAGTAGTGAGTGGAATGTTTTAAACATTACAGAATTAAAAATGTTTGATTAATGTTCTTATAATCAAGCAATAATGTTAATACAGCGTCTTAAAAACTGAATATCTTAAACACTCCTAGAACTTTCAAAATAACAATAAAAACATATTATACTTCATAGAAACGCAAGGGAAACATTCTTACAATCTAAAGCAGTTAATCACACTTCACTCACCCTGATCACAGTTTGCTCAACAGACTCCATCACATGATTAAGCAAGACATCAGCAAAGGTCTCATTCTGCGTCAGGGAAAGAACGACCTCCTGAAACTGCCTGACATCTCTCAGCAGCAGATCCACGATCGCTGTGAGACAAATAAACACAGATACTCCCTTGTGTAATGAAATACTTTCAGCAGAGTGGCAGAAGTTTTCAGTAAAGTGTTACAGAGTAGCAACGTAACAAGATCAATCGCTACATCGTCACACGTTTACAGTATCTTCCTCAACTCTAGTGGTTATTACTGGATGTATTCTCATAATTATTTTGCACAGCATGATTTTATGCTGATACATACGCAGTTCCATTGCAACTCTTGCCGTCTGCATCGATGAATGACCCCCCATCAAAACCAGCTGAACGTACTGCCAGCCTGGTATTCCTCGGAAAAGATCAAATGCTGCGTTGCCTATTCCAAGGACTCTGTAGTGGAAAAATCAGTGATGAGACAGAAATGAGGCTGATGTTTACATGAATGTATTTGACAGACACTTTTATCCAAAGTGACTTACCCTGAACCCTGACTTAACTGAACCCACAACCTTTGCTCTGCTAATGCAAAGCTCTACCAGTTGAGCTACAGGAACACTCTATGATACAATATTTACTTGTTAATTAAGTTCATGACTAACATTTGTTCCCACTGGCTCCTTGGTTGAGCTTCACTGGTGCTGCGTGAGGACCTGCTGTGTTGAGAAGCATCAGAGCTTGATGGAGATACGAGGCTCAAGAGACTGCTCAGCATCTCTTTCACAAAAGGCACATCTGCAGAAGAAGAGCTCTGACTCCAGGACACCAGCATCTGTTGTTTGTGAAGAAGTTGACATTTGACTCAATGATCCTCATGACCCTCATTCTATATTTGATCTGGATTTATTATTTAAACACACTGAATTAAAGCATATCTGTATATCTGAGAAATGTACCTGCTGAGCCAGTTTCCCTTTATTTATTCCCTTAAATATTTCTCCCACTTCGTAACTCCAACAGTAGGCAGCAGTGATGTTATTGTTGCACAAAAACATGCGAAAGTCGTGTTCGACGAGCAGCACCAAAACCTGCAAAGGTCAAAATGTTGAGTGTCAATGATGTTGTATTTGTAAGTATATTAACTTTGATTTTTTTATTGAAATCATAAACAGTATGGCTTTGTTTCAGAGCCACACCAACCGGGAACAAGAAACAGGTACTTGTTCTGAACAACCGGGATCACCGACCTTGTCCAGAGGAATCTGGATTTGTCTGATAATGTCTTTCGTCTCTGAACTGAGTGGAACGAGGCTGTCAGCTGTCATGACATCACTCAGTCTGATGTACATGTCTAATATAACAGAGAGAAAAATGAGATTGCAGATTTGTAAGAATGACATGTTGCTCTGTTGCTCTGATGACAGTAGGAGTCAACACACTTTCTGGCTTAAATCCCATAAGTGTTTGTATTAAGTAGCTGAATAATCTATGGTATGTAGACTGTTCTTTATCTTCAGTACAGGAAGTGGAACTCGCAGAACACACACCAGACAACAGACCTATTGGTTTCTTTATTTCCTAATAAACAATTTCCTCGGCATCGTCACACAGGCTGGGGTTACGTCGCTGGGATGTCTTCTGCCCTGTTTAAAACTTTCTGTGTTCATGAATTCCCTGAAACAAATGAGCTATTGCCCCACATACTGCATGTTTCCTGTCAGCAGGCCGGCTATAAACAAACAAGTCTGAGAAGCCAATTAAATTTTCTGCAGGTCACAGAACATGTCAGGCAGGTCTTCGGCTTACCTCTTCCCTCCCACGTGCTGGTGTAGTTCATTAAACCAACGCCTGTATCAATGACTGAGTTCATGATGGAAGCAGAAACACTGGCCTGCGGGACAAACAGCTCCACCAATGTCAGGATGCTGTATGCAAACAGAGAGAGGCAATTCACTCATTCTTGCTTATATGTGGCAGCTGTCTTGGTTTTTAATCTTTGGCAACTCAAGCTGTTATTTTATACAGAAATAACTTGAAAAACAAAATGGCAGCGGAGAGTGTCAAAAAATAAATTTGACGAACAAAAACAAAACATTGAGCTCTAACACTGATTTTTGGGCTACCCACCTCTTCAGGTTTTTCAGCTCCTCTGCTCCAGTTTGAAGCATCTCCGGACCTGTGGGTTTCAGGAAGAGATCAGGCAGGCCCAGCAGAAAGTCCCACACGGACGCTTCCTGTTGAAGCTTATCGACGACCACCGCGGCCTCCCCAACCGTATGCAACACTTCTGTCGGGTTACTTAGCAACATGTCTGTCAACACCTGCCAATCCACACAGATAAAAGACATAAAGTATAATGATGTCATCATTTAAAGACTCTTGACTGTCACGTGACATTCATGGCATGATATGATTGGATAGCAACAGATGGATTATGAATTAAGTGGGTCATCTGAACCCACCTGGTTTAGGGTAAGTAAAGTTGCTTCCAGAACCGTGTTGTTGGACCTGCAGAAGTTTATTAAGCCGTATGTTAATGGGTCTGTCTGAGAAGTGTTTGATATGTTGAGAACAGTCATGGAGAAGTTACAGATGGATTTTTTCAGGACACTAACTGACTCCCAAGCAGCTTCCAATGTCTCCTATTAAACCAACAGACAGAAGAGAGTTTGTGTTTTAGAGCAACTAATAAATAATAACTCAATAAAAATAATGCACTGTAAAATACACTACCAGTCCACTAAGTTTGAAACGTTGAATTTGCACAAATTTGTTCCTGCCTAGCAGTCACACACCAAACAAATGACAATGTGGTATATACTGTATATACTAATACACAACAAATACAAACACGACTATGTCAACTTTAAACACTCATTTTGTGGTGGCTAACCTGATCAACCAGGACAGTGTTGTTCAAAGCTTCCAGGACTGAAGATACATTGGCATTCGGCTCAAGACTGGAATCTAAAAGTAGTTTACAAACTATTAACACAAAGTTTTTAAGCAAATCTTGCTTTTATGTTAGTATAACTTTACTGTATTTTAACGTTATACTGAATATCATATACCAATAATGTTGTTCTTAAGTAGTTAGTGGAACATTTTAAAAACGACACAGATTTAAACCAATGAAATTAACCAATAATGTTAATACAATGTAAACAAAATGTTTTAAACATTTAAACTTAGATTCTTGTTACTAATTAAAATTGCTAGTTGGGTGGGACAATACTTTGTATCAGAAGATTTAAGACACTGCACATACTGAGCATTCGGTCCCAGAGCTCCAGAAGTTCTGGATGACTTGATGTGTTTCTTTTAAGGACTGAATGAAGCAGGCCTGAGTTCTGGAGATGAACCGGTGGAGGTAAGCCATGAAGAAATGATGGTAAACTACAAAACACAGATGAGCATTAATCAATACAAAAAATAATGGAAAATACCTTAAATAAACAGTAAAGTTGCAATCACTAACTTTTGCCATCTCTGTTTGAAACCAAATAAAGACACACACACATACACACACACACACACATGTATGTATGTATGTATGTATGTATGTATACACACCCTAAAACATTACAAATAATTTCTTGTAATGTTTTGTAATTTTTTGTAATGTTTTGTCTTACTTAATGAAACATTGGGGAAATGTTTAAGGAATATGTGTGCACAAAAACTAGACATATTTCATCAGTAACAAAAGCCTTTTTGACATCAATGGTTCTGAATATTGACTTAACAGGACATTAAACACACACGGCAGTAAAGTCAATACACAAATAGGTTCAGTGAACACAGTGCATAAAACACATACAGTAGGTTACTGCCGGACAACTAACCATAGAAATGCATTCTTAGCATTGTGAATAGTGACTAAGGCAAAGGGGACAGCATTATAGCAATGTCATAGTGTGCAGTTTCTTATCCAACAATAATGGTTCGCCACTGATGCACTGATACACAGATGTGTATTGTTTCGCTTCATAAAGCAAATTTCAGTTTGTTCAAAACAAAATCAAAATTTCAGTTTGTCTCATTTAAGATGATTCATAAACCGAAAACAAACACTGACCTCAGAACTTCAGAGAATATTTACTATATGTACATGCAACAACATTTAGGGGAAGACAGGAAGTTTCTGGAAACGGGTGAGCTGTGAGGTTGTGTTACCCGTGAGATTCCACCTCTCTGCGCTGACGGTGACCCGTGTGCCAGAACGTTCTAGACTGTCCTTCTGTCAGGTAGGAGCTGTTAGTGCAGGTGCTGTCTGTGTTGCACATGAGCGTCTGGAGGAACGGGAAGAAGCCGGTGCTGGGGAGGTTCCGCGGAGCCACATAGCCTAAAAAACCAAAAGATTGAACATGCTGTAAAATGTATATATAAAATGGAAAGGAAAACTTTTTTATTTTCTGACTTCTTATTTTCTTTGTTTTCTAGTACATGACTTTCAATGGTGCTAATCTATGTTTGATTTTGTGACTTCCTAAGAGCAAACACACAATAGACTGTGTCATGAGGTAGGACTACAGACTATAATATTCCTATAGACTTTAAGTGACCACTTAAAAGGATTCACATATTTGACGTGATTATGCAATGTTTGCCCAGCAAATAGTGTTTAAAAGAATAAAACCATAACACAACATGAACTATCTAGGGTGTGACTAATGTAAAAATCATTTGGTAACTACTGCTTATTGAAATATACACAGCAAATATGATTCACAAGATTATTATTGTTTTTTCAGTTTAGTTATTGATAAGCTTATATTTAATACCAGATATAAAATGATTAATTCCTAATGTAATGTTTATTCTTTCATTGTTACAGATTTTTAAAAGAATACGCATTGATGGAAAACAGTTAACTATGATTCTAAATTCTGACATTATCAAATATATAATAAAACAAAGTTAATAAGTTAAAAATACCACTTTACAGGATATCAGGAAGCTTTAGTTAACAACAACCCATATTCAAAAAATCATACTGCTCTCAAACTTACGGTACAGGAACAAAAGTGATTAACTGGACAACTATAACAACACAAATCTTATCACAATTAAGCCTTTCATCCAAACAGACTTTTAGGCATTCGTACTGTAGCATCTGCTTTATTTAATTTTCCAAACAAAATATCTTCATTCATTTCGTTTTTGAATCTCAGCCCAGGAGAATGACTCAACATCTTTGTGGATCAGATAAACATCTTTGTAAAATCACTAGAATGAAAATGAAGCGAGATTCTTTCCTCAAAGGATCTAAAGTTTCAGTATATTTAGCACCAACATCAAATCAACCAGCAGCTGCTGCTATTAACATCTGTACATGCAAAACCAAAATACAACACTAACAATTACAAGACCAGAAAAACGTTTAGCAGTAAAGCTGTAGCACTGTAGCAGAGTTGCTTATAGGTGGATGTACAAATAAACACTGGGGTGTCCTGTGGGGCAAACTGTAGGGCATGAGGGAGCTACTTACTGAGAAGACATAACAACCGGTTTCTCAAGAGAGAGATGTGAAATAACAGACAAACCCCAAAGGAACGTCAGCTCAAGCTGCTGGTCTTTAAGAGGAAAGATAAACCGTTAAATAGATCTTCAGCGCTCAACAACCGTGTTACAGGAAACAATGCTAAATGGTGCAAACTATGACTGATGTTTTTAGCATGTTGAAAGTTAACTGAAGGTAGCTAGATAACATAACTAGCAAATGAAACAGAAGTAATGAAGAAATGACGTATTCTGATTGGCAGGTGTGGCTGGGCTTCCATTATGCATAAAACTAGAACATTTCCAAGCTAGACATCCTGGCTAGTCTTAATTGTTCTCAGGAGGTGAAGAGATCCATCACTATACATCATTAGGTTTGCGTCATACTAACCATAACAGGCATTTTAAAGGTAGTGTAAGCAATTTCAGAAAGGCTAGCAATAGCAAGCTAGCTTTAGCCTAAGATCCCGCGCCCCTATCACAGTGCTTTCCAAAGCCACACCTCCTCGAACCAGAAGCAATAAAAATGTTATGTGAATGTTATGGTCCCGTGCCTTCCACATTTAATGTTTAAATATATAAACATATTTACAGCACTTTACTTTAACCAGCATAACAAAATAATGCTTCTGGAAACAAACCATGAATCAAACCACCAACACAAGGTTACGGTGACTAAACTAAACGCTTTACAGTCGCTACAGAGCAGTAAGTGAAGTGACAGTCTCTGTGGGATAAGCTGAGGATAACTGCAACAGCTCGATCTTAAAACTGATCTAGCAAACCTTGACTTAGCAGAATCTTAAAGGGACAATACCCAAAAAATACCTTTATCATTATTTTCTTAAGCTCATGGTGTTACTGACCAATATGATTTTCTTTTTCCATGGAGGAACTGCTTTTAAAGAGCATTTTATCCACTCTTTCTCGCATAATAAAATAAATCAGGGTTGTTAAATTGACAAGTAAAAATGATGAACTATATAAATCTCTGTCTGTTCCTCACACCAAGGTATCATATGCTTCAGAAGATTCAAATATAAAATATGAAAAGAAAATCTTTCTCCTGTAAAATATAGGACATACTGAAGAAAGCAAGTCACACATGATTACAATGAGTGTAAAACAGTAAATGACGACAGACTTTTCATTTTTGGATGACATCATCACAGGATGAAACACTGTGAGCAACATAACATCATTTTTTACTGTCACTCCTGTTTTCTAGGTCACATAAATGTAAAACCTGACGGATGACGTGTTTAACTGAAGTGTGAACACTAAAGTGATCTCACATCTAAATCATTTCCTGCTGCAGTTTATGTACAGGGTGGGAGAAAGAGGTACATACATGTGCCTTTGAGTTTTGGAGGGAACCGTGAACGGGTGATGGCCAAGATGATGAAGATGGCAAGAGGCCAGACGAGGAGAGCCACTGACCAGACCTGCAAACAAACACAAATTCAGCTGATCAGCTAACACTGTACATCTGTAATCTGTGTTAAACACGTGCAGCTCTGGTTCACACCACACTGCTTTACTTAAGAGTCAGGCAGCAGAATTTAGACTGTCAGAGTTCTCAAAGTTAGTTAGTAAAACGTTATCATACGTCAAAAATGTTATTCTTAAGTTGTCTGTGGAACGTTTTAAAAACGTTACAGAACTAAAAAAAAGTTTGGATATTATTCTTATATCAAAGCAAAACGTTAATACAACATGTGGACGTTTTGATTATTCCTAGAACTTTCAAAATAACATTTTTAACGTTTTTGTTACTTAACGCTAACGTTAGGGAAACGTTCTCCACCAGCAGTGAATCGTCAGCAGTGTTGACAGAAAATCACTGGATTAGTCATGACGTCATAACCCCGCATCCACCGCGCGCCATGTAAACATTTACGTCAATACTGCTGTATTTAAGACATTTTTGTATTCAAATCATAATAATTCTCATCATTGAAATGCCAGTAAACTCAGATGTGTGCTCACCGTGAACACGTCCTGCAAAATTACACACATGTGACAATAAACATGACAAATACACGCGTGTTTTAAACTAGTGCTGTTCAGCTGGTGGGCAGCACGTTTGTAACGGTGGGCATTAAACTGCTCTAAGCAAACATTACAGGACTTTGTCTTATAGAGGTTGTGTGATGGTTTCGCTCGACGGCTGCAGTTTCTGTAGTGTGAAATCCAGCAGTGTTTAAAGCTCAGATTATGAGCAGTCAGAGGACATCAAACATGTCTAATGAGCTCCTGCATCGCATATAAATCCTTCACAAACCACGAGTGAATGTATAAAAATGTATAAAACCTGCAGCTGAAACTAACCGCGCCGAGCTGATCCAATCACGCGTGCGTCGCGTTTCTCTAGTGTTTTAATTTCACATTATATACATCGTGTAATTATTCAGCCTTTAATCAATTGTACAAAAATACTGATTTAAATAATCATTCCTTATTATTGCTTATAGTTTCAACACTATATTCAACGTATTCAAACACATGAAAATGTCCTGCGATGCATCGTGCGAGATCTGTACGCCGCACTAAATACAATGAGTCCTCTATTATAAACCTCTATCCTCTGTTATTAACTTAATCTATTATGAAAACCTCTCTGAGTCGTTTTCATTCATAGTTATCGGATGTCATGACGATGAGAAGGATACACAAACAATATTAAACCGCTAAAGCACAGCTAAACAAACACATGAACTATTATTGTCTTCTGTATATCCATCTATAGACCACAGACATTATCAAGTGAAAAAGCAGCAGTTTTAGAGAGCTACGTGTATTTCCTCTGAAATAAAGCGAGTTTAACATCAGTTTTGTGGCTGTACTCACTGGCTGTCTGATGACACTCAGGCCGTTTTTCCACAGAAGAAGTTTGAGTTGTTTGAAGAATGAGGCCATCAGAGAAAAAGTGCTGAAAGAGAAACAGAGAAACGTTATTGTAACGTTGACAACATTACTGCATTTTGCTAAATCAGACACTGTATTTAATTGTAAAGAGTTGCCTAATGCAATATAAACTTAAATGTCTTACTAGTGTCACTGTACGGCTACTGTATATGATATTATTAATTATATATAATGAAGCAGGTTATTATATTAATACTGTAATATTTGCTTATGTGTTAACAACTAAATTCTATATTACAGGAAATGGTTGACAGTATTATTCATCGTTAAGGTTATTTTTACACAAATCTATATCGGAGAAACCGGTTGTTGCTTTAATTTGGTCCTTGCACAAAAATGTGTCTTGTGTGTTTTTGTGTGAAAATCAGTTTCTAAGAGATTATTAATTTAGGGGTTTAAACATCTCTTATATTTTTACCATTATATATATATATATTTGTAATTCCCGCAGGTTGGGACTGTTGCTTATTATCGCGTTTAAAAACAATAAATAAATCAATATCTCATAGACTTCTTCTCTTTATTATTAAACTACAGTAAAAGAAGACACATTGATGAAGTTGTATAATTACCTTGTCTAGTGTGTTAGTTCAGTTTATTTGATCCAACGCCAGTGATATGATGAAGACATTTTGCATGTGATGTCTAGCTGAGCGCTTTTTCCAGCATGAGAGAAATGAAAGTGAAGTGTGTAATGTTCATGTGGCAGAACACACAGCAGTGATGTCCAGTGTTACTCTGCAGTGTGTTTGTGAGTCTCTGAGCAGGTGGAGGCTGGTGCGAGTGTTTCTCTTGTGTAACCGGTTTCATGATGCTGTGAGTCTGCAGTGCGTTTGCGTGCTTGTGCGATACTACAAAACATATGGAAATATTATTGTTGCTCTGAACGGAGAACTAAACAACATTTAAATACGGAAACGAGTACTGGTCCCGAATTATTTTACACTTACAAATGAAACAAAACAGGATGATGATGTCATTATGATAAAGATTTTCTGTATAGTTACAGAAACAGTTGTCGACTGTTTGTGTTTCAGAAACAATATTTTACACCGGCACGTGTTTATGTGTGTGCTTGTGTGTTACTAGTAAAACAACATGTTAGACTATTGGCTCTTGTGTTGTTAATGCACGGCTGATATTATCAATATAATCAGATTCATATCAGGCTGAAGAAATGTGTCATTATAAGGGCTGTAAATGGATCAGTGCGGAGAAAAATGGGTATTTTCCCACACAGAGGAGAACAACTATTGTATTTAGAATATGTTGATCCGCAGATGAAGTTTGATCTCTTTAAACAGTCATAAAGTTTGAAATGTACAGCACATACATTCATTATCACATAAATCTCACTGTAGTTCCTGTTCAAAAGCCAATACTAATTATGACCAGATAAGACTCTTAATATATATATATATATAGTATATATACTAATCCTAAGTCACTTTAATATATATAAATCATGTATAATAAATGTACATGTAGTGCATGACAATAGCATGTGGGAAACTGGATGACGGTTGTCATATCAAACAATGGGTATTTATAACTCTCTTCTGAAAGTTTCTGAAAAGGTTTCAGAGCAAAGTCCTGATGTCACAGGTCATGTTTTTTCAGGTTTGTTTAATGAACAAATTTATAATATAATATAAATAATAATAATAATTTATATATATAATATATAATCAGCTGTGTGATTATTACTGTACACATGATAACACACATATTTCCCCCCCCACACACACATTACATCTGTGTGACTGTGGCCTCCACTTGTAAAATGAAGTGACATCTACGGATGACTCAACTTTCAGAGTTTATTGAGCATCTTTTCCACCTACAGAAACCAAACATCCTCTTTGTTGTAAGAAACTAAGGGGGAACTGACAGATGTGAGGGTGAGGTGGGATACCTTGCATGAGCACAGACCCACTGATCTATGATGACCATCCATCCATCAGAAGATCTAATTCCTCCCAGGCTGGCTTGTATCTCATCATCCCAGGTAACATCTGTTTCAGTTTAGCGAGCTCTGAAAGCAGCTAAAGTCATAGACTATATACACAATAGAGTATATACATGTGTGTATCATTATTTTTAAAAATTAACTCGTTGGAAAAGTTGGTTGGAAATTCCTGTTCAAATCCAGCCGGTTGTAATTTCAAATAAACCCCTTTAGGGTGAATTAAAGCACTTCTCTTTCATAACACAACAAGCAGAAAATGTTACTAATGTACAGTTAATGTCATGATGTTCATCATTTGATATTCTTAAATTACGTTTGCAATTCCTAATGTTTTAGTAATATTCCTCTCATAGTTTTCACAACTTTATTAATATTCTTATTAAGATTTTTGTTTTATTTGGTCCTATTGCTGTTTACTGTCTGTTTAAGCTCCAGTAAACCAAGGGAAACTCCTTGTATATGTAACTCATGTTAAACAAAGTTAACAAAGTTGATTCTGATGTTTGTTTTGTAACTTTTTAAATAGTTTGTACAGTTGTGGCAATCTACTGACAGCTCTGCTGCTCTGCGTCTTCTTCATCTGCATCTGTGGTGACAAGAACCTTCTCAAGCTTGAGGTTCCTCAGGAGGCTACAAATCTTCTTACACATCTTTGAGACGGGACACATCTTCTCTGTAGCTTCAGATGAAGTCCTGAGGTCAGCACCTCCCCCAGCAATGCCCAGTAAATTCTAGAATGCAAGAGTTTGCATAAGCACTGTAACTGCTTTGTCACAGCAACACAATGTGTGTGGGTGTAATACACGTCTACACTGACAAAGAGCTTTTCTAAGTTCTGTTGCATAAACACTAGTTTTACAGTGAGATCCATTATACATGTTGACAGATAGCAGTGAGTCATTCAGAGATACACAAGTAAAGGAAAGAAGCTTTTATTCAATTTCAGTCCTCATTGTTCAGTGTCTGGTCCTCTTTTTCTTCTGTTGAAGCAGCAGGATCATATAATGTTTGTTCAATCATTGCTTGTTCTACATGATTAAACCATGTATTTGCACTATTAGAGGAGGTGTGTCTCTGAAGGGATCTTGTGCTGTTGCTACTCTCAGAAATGGCCTCATCTACCTTTAATGTCAGGACCCGAATGAACCTGCAGGGGTCAGTGGCGAACTGTGACCTATCGCGAGATTTACACGTCATGAAGAAAAGCCAATAAACCAACACATGAAACCAACATGTGTACAGTGATGCAGAACTTCATCTGAACTTTGACCCATGTCATGACTCTTAACACCTGCACACAGGTTAGACCTTTAACAGGTGACAGTTACTGTACAGAGCAGCAGGGCAGAGATAAATGACAGTCAGAAGATCTGCTCATCTCATCTGCTCAAACACGTCATGTCATAATGGAAGACTTTAATTTACAGTGTTGAATGAAGGAGTGCGTGTCAGCGTTGCTTTTTAATCTAAAATGAATGTCATGGGAGTTGTGTTTGTTGATTAATTTTTCCCCACTATAGACTACAAGCTGTGTGTGTGCAGAGAATACAAAGACATGGTAAGTTTGTACTCTGTGATAAACTCTGATTGTACGTGACAGTCATTCTGTTTTTGTGTGAATGGAAGAAGGAATCATAAATTGATATAGTGGTTATTAAAGAAGTAGATGCTGGTGATATCAGAGATAAATGAATGTGTCTTTGAGTCGGGAAATTCTCTGGCACAAAACATCTTCATGAGGGCTTTAATCTGAACAACACCACTGGTGTGATTTTACACTTCTCTAGCCACATCTTAGGTTTGACAAACAGCTGGAAAGAACGGAGTATTCATAATAAAATCAGAGTATTTATTTATTGTACTTTTCAGACTTTGTTGTAGGGATATATCAAAAACCACATGTGGCCCTGATGGATGGAATTACAACAAGAGGGGGAAGCAGTCAATCAGTGTGTGTTGTTACAAAAGTCTACCACCAGATGGTGCCATCCACCTTAAATTAACTGCATCATAGCACAAAGTGTGGGCCAGGTTGTCCTGTATTTACGAAATAAAACATAAATAAACTATGAAGTGCTTAAGTATGAAACATTTGCTAACATTGTGACAGTGTCATCCTGAATGTTCAATTCTGAAACACTAACTTCACTCATCTTTTGATTGACTTGCAGTCTTTCATTTACTCTTCCCATTTACATACATTTATTTAGTATTTTTCTGTTTTTGGGTTTCTTATGAATCAGTTCTCAAGTGTCCTCTGATTGGTTGGTTATAGATTTGTTGTTATTTTCGGGCTTTGCATCATCGTGTCCATGTTGAATATATTGCACGTGGGCCTAAATGTAATAAATTACAGTTGCCATAACAATGACTCTGCTCAAATTTACCAGGATGCGTTTTAACATTACCTTATTTCAATGTTCTTAGAACTTTCAGAATAACACTTTTGTTATTCAAAGGAAATGTTAGGGAAACATTCTTGTCTGGGGTGGTATGGTGGGACGGCCTCAGATCTATCACTTGGTGTTATCTGTTGAGTTCAGAGCTGATGTCTGATGTTTTGAAAGATTCTGAAGTGTTAAGTTGAAGATAATCACAATGTTCACTGGGGCTCTTTCATCCTCACATGTGTTTTAGGTCTAAATATTTGTCCATTTACAGTGTTTGATGGAAGGGCCACAGCTGCAGATCACATATAAGGTTTGTACAGGATGGAAAGCGTCACTGTTTGCTGCAATCACTAATATTTCCTTCAGAAACCTTCAGTTTCAGTCTTAGAAATGTGAGCTCCAGCTTTAAACTTCTCTCATAACTTACAATCTTCCAGACTGTCTGAGTAAAGATGTCCAAAAGATGAAATAATAGATACCTGATGATAACAAGTGCAGAATATCCAATAAATCACAAGCCTTAGCTCCAACACTAATCAGACACACTCGAACCAGCCAATCAGAGTTAAGCTCCAACACTAATCAGACACACTCGAACCAGCCAATCAGAGTTGAGCTCCAACACTAATCAAACACTCCCGAACCAGCCAATCACAGTTGAGCTCCAACACTAATCAAACACTCCCGAACCAGCCAATCAGAGTTGAGCTCCAACACTAATCAGACACTCCCGAACCAGCCAATCACAGTTGAGCTCCAACACTAATCAAACACTCCCGAACCAGCCAATCAGAGTTGAGCTCCAACACTAATCAGACACACTCAAACCAGCTGATTGGATAGTGTTTTCATTATATATTCAATATCAGTTCAAAATATTTAACAAGATTTAATTTTTTTTAATACATTTCTTTAATAATATTTTTGTAAATTATAGCCTGTTAATCTATGTTGTTAATTATAAACATAATAGATTTTAAAAGTTATTAAAGTGTGTGTGTTTGTGATTGCGTGTGTTGGTCACTGCATTCCCATTGGTCAAAATGTTCCACATTGAACATCTTCAGAAAGTCAGATTTCATTGTTTCCATTGCAGCACACAAAATTGTGGTTGGAACATTCTTTAATCGAGCTGAGAAAACAGAAGCAGTTTCACTGGTGGTCTCAGACTTTTGGACCCCTTTGTAATTGTGCTTTCATTAGTTTATCTCATCTACTTATCTCATGCATTTGTATCTGTTTAGGCCACAGGCACTGCTTGTCTTTTGGGACTTAGTTAAGGTGTGGTCACAGTAGATTAAGCATGCAAAATTACTCTGAACCCCGGTACAGATGTGGTCAACAGGATATGATGTCATGTCATACACTTTTGCAAGTCAGGGTTCACCAAACTTGATCTTTGATATACAGGTAAAGATGTGAGATCTAGTGTGACCCACCTTTGGGTTGAAGCTTAAAACTACAGATTACCATCAGTGTACAGGTTTATTGTTTAAACAGGTAGCTCCGCCCCCAGGCTCACATCATAGGTTGAGTTGTTGTGTCCAGGGGCCCGTTTCAGAAAGGTGGTTAAGTGAAAACTCTGAGTTTACCAACTCAGAGTAAGTCAACTCAGGGTTGAAGTTTAAACTCAGAGTTGGTTGAACCACCTTTCTGAAACGGGCCCCAGGTCCAGCCAGGCCACAAACACTGGCCTTCTGTCTGCGAGCAGATATTACAGATTCACATCAGCTTTTCAGACATTATAAACCTAAAAGCATTTGGCTTTTAATGTTGCCATTTTAAGTTTGCAGTACCTGACCTGCCAATCAGCTGATAAAGCTGTTGCCTTATTTTGTTGTGTTTGTTATAAAACATGTGATGGAGTGTCTGGAAGCGCTCTCTATAGATAATAACCAGATAAAACTGCTTTTAGCGGATTCATGTTGGGCTGTTTTTGGCAGGTGCTGTTTTCCTGGAGCTGGTTCTTAAATGTCTGTCTGATTTCAACCAGTTATGAGAGTTTCCACTGATTCTAAATGAACTGATGCCTCCAGACACAACATGTGTTTCCTGTTTGACTCAGAACACCCAAAAAATCAAGTTAGCAAATGGCATTATGTTAGAGAGTAAAGATGAACTTGTGTAGTTTAGTGTGTGTGTGTGTGTGTGTGTGTGTCTTCTGAATGGCATATGAATGAAGGACCTTTTATTTTCAAAGTACTGTGTTCACTGAATTATCTAAAACATCTGTGATGTATTTCATATATCACTGGAAATTATTTCTGTAAATAGCTTGATTACAGAAATGATTTCTTGGGTGTGAGTGTTCATGCGGTGCTCAGAATGATCTGAAGTCCCTCAGGAGAAGTGAGTTATTATCTTTTAATGAGCTGTTCCATGGGGATACAGACCTCAGGTGCTCTCCATGATGATCAATTTTATCAGGTTTATTTTCTCAAGATAGATGAGTGTGTGTCAGTCACGTGTCCTGATTTAATGATTCACATCGACTGGATTTATTGAAGATTATGCCCTCACACTCACATATTTTTGCTGCAGTATATATATATATATGTTTTATGAATGACCAAATATAAACCCATCTGATATTGACCTGCTTTATATGTGGGTCAATAATGTTAATGATTCTTTTTGACCTTTGACTGTGTGGCAACCCAACGATCAGAAGTTTTCCTGCATGTTTTTGTATTTGTTTGTATCACAGTTAGTGTTTGGATAAGCTGTGCAGTATCAGAGAGGATAAACACACTGTGTTCTGTGGAGAGTTTGTGTTTTTATTTTTTTAGTGATGCTGAGTGTGGAACTTAATCACTAAACGTGATGTTGATGCTTCGCTATGGCAACTGTGCTCAGGAAACAGTGTTCAACATTAACACTCTGGTTCTTATTTTTGTTTCCTCGGTTAAGATTTCTGTCTTTTTACAATTCTGTAATTTCAAACCCTTATGTTTTATACCCAACACAAATGTAATAATTGGTCCTATAATAACGGCCATAAATCTAATAAAACATTTGATCCTAAGCATAAGGCCCTAAACGTAATAACTTTTGCTTTTAAATGCAATAACCTTTGCTCCTCAATGTAATAACCTTTGCTTCTAAATGCAATAAAGGAGTTAAATGTAATAAGTCTTATATTTTACACCTGTGACCCGTTTGTTAAGTAGTCAATAACATTAATAATCTATGAAAGTATATATATTGCCTTTAAATTACATTAAGTAATGAAAGCTATTACATTCTGAAATGAAAATCGGTACAATATAGAAAGAATTGTGACATTTGTGCCCTCTTTATGTTTAAACCCGATCCTACAGCTCTAATCCTTTGGTGACTGCATGTAACCATGGTAACCCAGTTATTGATTTCTTCTCATTATCCAGCTCTGTATTTTTCTCTTGGTCTCTCAGCACACGGTCAGTTTCGTGGCTGCTGAAGAGATTGTTTGTCATGCTAGAGACGGGCATCAGTAAGACTCAGTTCTTCTGTCTCATCCTGACGCCTGCCACAATTTCACATGAATTATGCAAGATGAACGAGATTCACAGAAATCAATAGCACTTTCTCTTCAAACTGTGAACATGAACCGTGATAAGCTATTTAAAGTACTTATTCAGAAACTCTTTTATGTTTGCATGTGTTTAATAGCAGCGTTTTGACCATGTTCAAATTGGAATGTGATGCAATTTTTACTTTAAGGCTTATAAAGGCCCATCTGAGGCACTGCTGTTGTAATTGATGTTAATTTAATTGTTAATTCAGATGGGTTGGAATTCAGAGCTGTTGGGTTTTGATTTATCTTTCCTGTGATTTGAGGTTGTTTTGGGGTCTTTGTTTTACTGGTCAGTAACTTCTTCTGTGATTTACACACTCCGGTATTTTCTCAGTTCTTGCCTGTGAAGCTGAAAAGGACCGAACAGGATAAATAATGACCTGCTGGGGTTAAAAATGTGCTCCGTCTGCCTGTGAAACTACACAACACTCATCTTTTGTGCATCACTCTTTCTTTCCTTCTGGACTGGTGAAATATCCCTCAATCTATCACAGCGAATGGTTCAGGTCTGTTTCATGGGAATAATTTTAGAGGCCGTGTGTGGACATGTGTCTGATTTGCAGGCATCCTGAAAATGCTGGAAGGATCTCAGATTTCTCTGCTCATGGAAGGAATTCTGTCCATGCGTGTGGCATCTGATCAATCTTACATTGAGATGGGAATGGACGGATCGTGGGCTGCTGTGGAGCCAGCAGACGATTCCTGCGCTGCAGTGTGTAGATTATATCTGGTCCAGGTTTGGTAAATCTTCACATGCGATGTTTCCACTAGTTAGTCTTAGTACGTTATTGCAGTGAATCAATCATCAGAATATTATATAAACTGTTTATTTAAATCTCTGTTTAGGGTCTTTTTGTCTTGTGTCTGAGGTCATGTTGTATAATCAGAATGTATGTGATGAATACTGTGACCTTGAAGTGATCATTCACTCCTGCATGTGTGGGCAGAACTCAGCTATTACAATTACTGAGACTTTAAATCAAAGTTTTTAACAGCATCTCCTCCAGAGCTGAGGAGAGTGTGTGTGTGTGTGGTCATCATCTTCCAGTAATTCCATTAGGAATGTGTGTTTCTGCTCTAGTTGAATGATAATTCTCTTTGGGTTTGTGCTTGTCTTAATGGTTTATTTAGTGGTAAAGTGTCCAGCACAGAGTCGAGTAGTTCCTTGTACTTCCTGCTCAGCTTTCACTCATGTCTTCGAGCCATTTATCAGGGCTGGTATAGTTAATGTCACATATAGTTAATGTCACATATAGTTAATGTCACATATAGTTAGTGTCACATATAGTTAGTGTCACATATAGTTAATGTCACATATAGTTAATGTCACATATAGTTAATGTCACATATAGTTAGTGTCACATATAGTTAATGTCACATATAGTTAGTGTCACATATAGTTAATGTCACATATAGTTAATGTCACATATAGTTAGTGTCACATATAGTTAGTGTCACATATAGTTAGTGTCACATATAGTTAGTGTCACATATAGTTAGTGTCACA